>BQNB010116474.1:0-17172 GCA_026074375.1 Tanacetum coccineum
CACTGTAAAACGCACATCCAAACATTCCTTATGCTGCCAAAATGATGAAAATAAGGTGCATAAGCTGTTTAACAACAACTTATCAGCATAAGCTATTCTTAAACAGCTTATAGCTGTTTAACAACAGCTTATCAGCATAAGCTGTTCTTAAACAACTTATACAGCTTATTCTCATCATTTTGGCAGCATAAGGAGTGTTTGGATGTACGTTTTACAGTGTCAAGGAGTGTTTGGATTTGCATTTTACAGTATCAATCACAATAAACATTCCCCGATGACATGTCTCCGGGGATACAAAAAGGATAAAAAAAATTATAACATACTTTCGGCTAGGCTCATCTCGACTGACTCGG
Source organism: Tanacetum coccineum (assembly GCA_026074375.1). NCBI lineage: Eukaryota > Viridiplantae > Streptophyta > Magnoliopsida > Asterales > Asteraceae > Tanacetum > Tanacetum coccineum. Next base: position 354 of record BQNB010116474.1, read on the forward strand.
CTGCTACTGTTCACTGCCAAAAAAAATCAACAAAGTTCAATCATAATAACTTATTATAATTATCAAACTTTTATTAACCAAAATCAAAAATCCAAACCTTGAATAACTCGGCTCGAATCACCACCACCACCAAAAATCAAACTTGTTTAGAGGTATAGAAAAAGAAGATGTAGAATTATAATTTAGAGGGTTAAGGAAAGAATTATGTTTAGAGGAAGAGGAGGGTTTAATTCGTGTGCTCGTGTGCGTGTGCTCGTGTGCTCGTTGTCGAGTGGTGGTGGTGGTGGTAAGCTGCGGTGGTGAGAGGAGGTGGTGAGTTGTGGTGGTGTTGTTGCAAAATCGCCAAAAAAAGTTTTTTTTACGTTTTCCCGTTTGTGTGTTATACAACTGAAACCCAGATCTGCTTTTTATGCGAGATATTTCCCAGGCGACATTCCCGGGCGACATGTCGCCCGGGAAAGAACCAGTTTGTCGTTTAGCGCAAAATGGAGCCATAACGAAAATTTTGGAGGGCCTTTTTAGAAAATATAAAAATCTTTCCCGGGCGACATGTCGCCCGGGAAAGTTTTATTAAAAATTATACACTTTATAAAAATTAAAAAATGTATAATTTTTTGATAAACTTTTCCCGGGCGACATGTCGCCCGGGAAAGTGTTTTATTAAAAATTAAAAGATTTTTAATAAAAACCTTTCCCGTACGACATGTCGCCCGGGAAATGTTTATTAAAAAATTATTCACTTTTATAATAATTAAAAACTGTATAATTTTTTGATAAACTTTTCCCGGGCGACATGTCGCCCGGGAAAATTTTATTAAAAAAATATACACTTTTATAATAATTAAAAACTATATATTTTTAATAAACTTTTAAAATATTTTTAAAAAATTATACACTTTTATAATAATTAAAAACTATATATTTTCCCGGGCGACATATCGATGTGTTATCGTTGTACATTAGACGTTCAACGGATGAGTCGATGTGTTATCGTTGTACATTAGACGTTCAACGGATGACTCGATATGTTATCGTTGTACATTAGATGTTCAACGGATGAGTCGATATGTTATCGTTGTACATTAGACGTTCAACGGATGAGTCGATGTGTTATCGTTGTACATTAGACGTTCAACGGATGACTCGATATGTTATCGTTGTACATTAGATGTTCAACGGATGAGTCGATGTGTTATCGTTGTACATTAGACGTTCAACGGATGAGTCGATGTGTTATCGTTGTACATTAGACGTTCAACGGATGAGTCAATGTGTTATCGTTGTACATTAGACGTTCAACGGATGACTTAAGTTATTCTCGGGCGACGTGTCGCCCGGGAAAGATTTTTCATTAAAAATTAAAATATTTTTAATAAAATTAAAAATAATTTTATAACTTTTATAAAAATTAAAATGTTGTAGTTCAATTAAAATGTGAGGCTGAAATTTTATAAAAATTAAAAGATGTATAATTTTTAGTAAATTTTTTTTTTATATTTTTTTAATGAAAGATTTTTAATAAAAAAATTATACACTTTTAAAATAATTAAAAATTATATGTTTTTAATAAACTTTAAAATATTTTTAATATAAGGGCTTTCCCGGGCGACATTGATTGTTAACGGATGAATCGTATACTATCGTTGTACAATTAGATGTATAAGGATGAGTCGAAAAAATATGTATAGTGTACATTAGATGTCGAACGGATGAGTCGATATGCTATCGTTGTACATTAGATGTTCAACGGATGAGTCGATATGCTATCGTTGTACATTAGATGTTCAACGGATGAGTCGATATGCTATCGTTGTACATTAGATGTTCAACGGATGAGTCGATATGCTATCGTTGTACATTAGATGTTCAACGGATGAGTCGATATGCTATCGTTGTACATTAGATGTTTAACGGATGAGTCGATATGCTATCGTTGTACATTAGATGTTTAACGGATGAGTCGATATGCTATCGTTGTACATTAGATGTTCAACGGATGAGTCGATATGCTATCGTTGTACATTAGATGTTCAACGGATGAGTCGATATGCTATCGTTGTACATTAGATGTTCAACGGATGAGTCGATATGTTATCGTTGTATATGCTATATCGTTGTACATTAGATGTTCAACGGATGAGTCGATATGCTATCGTTGTACATTAGATGTTCAACGGATGAGTCGATATGCTATCGTTGTACATTAGATGTTCAACGGATGAGTCGATATGTTGTCGTTGTACATTAGATGTTCAACGGATGAGTCGATATACTATCGTTGTACATTAGATGTTTAACGGATGAGTCTTTTTCTTGTTAATGATGAACATTGAGTTGACTCATTTGAATCTGATTGAGTCATATCACTATCGTTGCTGTCATTAGAGATGTTTAACGGATGAGTCGAGATGTTGGTCGTAATACATTTTGATGTTCACGGATGTGCGGAATTTATGCTATCGTTGTACATTCTAGATGTTCAAAGGAATGAGTCGATATGCTTATCGTTGTCATTAGTGTTCAACGGATAAGTCGATATGCTTATCGTTGTACATTAGTGGTTTCAACGGGATTGAGTGTTATGCTTCGGTTGTACATTAGATGTTCAACGGATGAGTCGATATGTTATCGTTGTACATTAGATGTTCAACGGATGAGTCGATATGTTATTGTTGTACATTAGATGTTCAACGGATGAGTCGATATGTTATCGTTGTACATTAGATGTTCAACGGATGACTCGATATGTTATCGTTGTACATTAGATGTTCAACGGATGACTCGATATGTTATCGTTGTACATTAGATGTTCAACGGATGAGTCGATATGTTATCGTTGTACATTAGATGTTCAACGGATGAGTCGATATGTTATCGTTGTACATTATACGTTCAACGGATGAGTCGATATGTTATCGTTGTACATTAGACGTTCAACGGATGAGTCGATATGTTATCGTTGTACATTAGACGTTCAACGGATGAGTCGATATGTTATCGTTGTACATTAGATGTTCAACGGATGAGTCGATATGTTATCGTTGTACATTAGATGTTCAACGGATGAGTCGATATGTTATCGTTGTACATTAGATGTTCAACGGATGACTCGATATGTTATCGTTGTACATTAGATGTTCAACGGATGAGTCGATATGTTATCGTTGTACATTAGATGTTCAACGGATGAGTCAATATGTTATCGTTGTACATTAGATGTTCAACGGATGAGTCGATATGTTATCGTTGTACATTAGATGTTCAACGGACGAGTCGATATGTTATCGTTGTACATTAGACGTTCAACGGATGACTCGATATACTCCCGCCATATACTCCCGCCAAATACTTTTACCATATAATCCCGCCATATACTCCCGCCAAATACTCCCTCCAAAAAACTATTTTTTTACTATAATAACAAATATTGTACTCATAACCACCAACAGATCAAGCACACTCTTACCATCACAACCACAAACATATCACACTGTTATTATGGTGAAGATGGTGCCATATGAAGCTTTTGCGTGTCCTTGTGGAGACGGAGATGTAGTTCTGCGAGAATCGTATAAACCTAAAACCTGTGGTAAACTATACTATGCATGTCCACGATCAAAGGTGAACAATCACATGTTTTTTTGTGTAATATATAAATAATGTGGTTAGTTGTTAAAAATTATTATCTTTACTCTTTAACAGCCTCGGCAAAACACTTTCGGATGTAATTTTTTTTATGGAAAGAGGAACGAGTCCGTCTACTGGTTGGTTCTCCTGGAGCTTCAACGACTCCAATTTATTCTCCAGGATCATCATCGACTCCAATTTATTCTCCAGGAGCTTCAACGACTCCAATTTATTCTCCAGGAGCTTCAAGAAATGCAGAGTGCTCAAACTGCAAGCACTTGCTTGATAAGATAACGGTACTCGAGGCAATGTTAGAAATGTATAAGAATCCGGAACAACACACACTTAATTCAGCTGCACTACTTCACGAAGTTTACAATGACATGGGAAAACTTGATTTGGAGTAGTTTGTCATTTGGAATGTAATTCGTATGCTTTAAGTGTCTGTTTGTAAGTCTCGTATGATTATCAGTCTAATATGTTTAAGTGTCTGTTTGTAACTCACGTATGATTATCGGTCTTAGACCTCGCTTGTGTTACTACAAGTGGTATGTATAATATTTAACTAAATGAATGTTTGTTTTTGTGTTACTTGACGAATGTGCATCTTGAAAAAGTATACGGTATATCATGTTCAACTATAGAAGGGTAGTGCATATCCTGACCGAACCGAGAAAACGGAGTGCTTTTCTTATATAGTTATTATTTATCAAATATATAATAATTATTTTATAAATAATAATATATAATTATAAAATATATTCTATAAATAATACTGATTTAAAAACTGTATATTTTTTTATTAAAATGTTTCCCGGGCGACATGTCGCCCGGGAAAGGTTTTATTAAAAAAAATATACAGTTTTATATATATTAAAAACTGTGTAATTTATTATTAAAAAGATTCCCGGGCGACATGTCGCCCGGGAAATTTTAAAACACGTTAATTAACACTAATCACAACCCTTAAACATTCACGTGAATTATTTTTTTTAATAAAAACTTTCCCGGGCGACATGTCGCCCGGGAAAGATGAGCGGGAAAAATTGCCGCCAAGATTTTCGTTGATGTTTTGGTCAAATTTTATACCAACTTATCCCGGGCGACATGTCGCCCGGGAAAACTTCTTCGAACTTTGACTAAAAAGTCTATCAGAATTTGTGCCACGTCGGACAGACTTTTGTCGTTTAGTGGGTTTTCCCGGGCGACAAATGTCGCCCGGGAAAACTTCGTCACCTGTTCTACTTTTTCTTGTAGTGAATTGTTAAATTATAGGATTTTTTTGTAGATGTATCGTGTTATTAGCTAAACGATATATTTTTCTCGTAAAAAAAGTGTCTGCCATACTATTTATATTTGTTAAAAAAGTGTTAAATTTTTATTTTTAAGAGCACTAGGTGTGGTTTTGAGCCATGGCAAAAAGTGGTGCCACCTCACTCATTTTCTTCCATAACACTAAAACACCCATAATAGCAAAAACACTTTCCTTAGTCAACACCACAATTTTTTGTGTTATGGGGACCCTACTTTTCCCACTTTTTTTTATTTATATAAAAAAAACTTATAAACTTAAAATTTAATTTTTATTAATTAAAAAAAACATTACATAAACTTAAATAAAAGAAAATACATAAACTTTAATAAAAAAATACGACAACAATTTAACTAAAATATGTATCCCGAGTCTTCTCTTTCAAAGCTTCGATCCTCCCCGCGTCCTCCGGATTCATCCCGGTAGTGTCAAAAGCAAGAATCTTCAAGTCTTCGTTTCGTTTTTGAATATTGCAAATCGCGAGCATAGCCGCTAGCTCGCGATCCATTGCTTCTTTTTTCGCTTCACGATCCAACATTATTTGTTGTTGCATCAATTCGGTTATTTGTGTAACAAACACTCCCTAACAAAACTAAATCATAGACCTTTATCCAAAAATGATGTCTGACCACATGATAGTAAAAACATGTTCACAAATTGCATATCTCATCCAACTCTAACTCTATTCTGCCGATTAGACTGACCAAACACGACTCGAATACATCCACCATGATCTGGTGGATTATGTTGTAGGAAACTTAAATGCGCAAAGATAATATCTTTATCGCCTATGTAACAAATGTCCCTTACCTTTATTCTGGTGTACTTTTTAAATTTACAAAATAGGCCAAAAAGGATGGCAAGTCAAAACCCCATCCATCCTGACATATCTTAAGCATAAACTCAAACCTATTAGCTAATATGTCTGCCCTGCACATTTGTTGCCAGCTTTCTTGCATATTTTGTAAGAGAAAATGCAGTTTGGAAGCTCAGCTGCATTTGATGTTCTAATCAATAAGCAATATGCACATAATGAAATCAAACGCTCAATTTAAAAAGTTGCAACAATTTAATCACTGTCCCCCCCCGCAGTGAAAACTTAACCATTTAACTAGAAGAAAAAACTTAGAATTGAACAATTATTACGTGATAACGACAAATACAGTCTTAAAAAAGAAAGCAATCCAGGCACGAGCCTAAATATATTATGGACCAGTATACTTTACAGTTGCATTTAGACCAATAAAGCCTGAATTAAATAATCAAAAGTGTAAATTCTAAAAAAATATAAGAAAATAAAAAAGTACAAAGTAATCATGTAGCCCTCGTGATACTTTTCTGTAATGCACATGAACTACAACGGCAAACCATCAGAGACTAATAGCTAGCTAACTTAAATCTCCGACAAACCCGTGAAGTTTGAACTAGTCCAAAACTTTAGTCACAGAATTTGTTTGGACAAAGTATTTTAATTGGTGTTTGGGCAAAAAGTCAGAACAGGTGAACGAAAGTGAAGCCAAAAGAATGCACACATGTTTTATCTAACCGGCGGTGAAAGAATGTTGGTTAACAATCAAAACTTGTTAGTAAGCAGGGTCCACGAGTTTGTTCATGGTGTAACCATTCGACGCCTATTAGAGCATTAAAAGCACTATCCGCGTCCTTATTTCTTGTTGCGTCAATTCAAATTTATGTATTCTTAATTTGGTCTACAATGACTAATATTAATTTGTTTGTCATCAATTGTTCGTCAGTTCATCCTCAACATTAGATCCACAAACTTTGTACCTTTCCTGTTGCGCGACCTAGCGATCAGCTACTCTGCTGCATTAAATTGTAGTTGTGTGTGATATTAAGAACCAACTAAGATAACTAATATACATTAATGGGAGAATGATAGCAGTTGGAATTATTTGCTTCTGACACACACTGTCAAAACGCTTAAATACCAAATTGCAATTATGCTAAATTACAGTACATAGAATCTGCTTTTTCTCAGTAAATTCTATGCACAGTAAGGATTGCACGATAATTGTTTGCTGCACAAAAATATGCAGTTACTACTTAAAAAACACTAACTTTGAGCGGAAAGAATAACGAATCCGAAAGACGGCCTTAACAACTATTTGCAGCAGCAAGTAAAATGGAGAACAATTAAAAGAGACCTTAATTAACATTGAGTAATTAGCTTTTTGCATCTCCGATTTTCGACACAGTTTACGATAAACGTGGTGATTTAGGGTTATTTATGTCAGACAGGGTAGATAAGAAAATTAGCAACAAAAGGGACTTTCATAAGAGTGTTCTACTGTAACTTTTTACGAACTTATCTTAAAGGGTCATGAAGGATGTGATAAAAATGCTTAAATATGTTACATGGTAACACGCATTACCTCATGTCCTGATGATTCGGCCTTTTCCTTTTATGCTTGAATGGCTTCAAAAAAGCGTCCATCTATATTAAAAAAAGGTAAATACTAGTTAGTGTTTGCCTCCATGTTAATATCGACAAAAGACTACTATCGCAATTATTATTTTGCCTAAAAGGGACAACCAAACGATCATTATTAAAATGCTCGGATACACCGACATTATTTTTAGCCATCTTCGACAATTTTCCGGCATAAGCGACATTTTTTCTTCCAAATGAACATTTCTTAAACAGCACATTGCAATAACACAAACAACTATAAAATCATCCTTGCGACCACACTTAATCACATATGACCTGCAGAACAAATACACAGCTTAAGGCAATCATTAGATTAAGCACTTATATTATCGTAACTTATACCTATACACAACTTATACGTAGCTTAAGTACACCATTTTTCATTTTTCAATACATGGCTATAATTCATACATACACTTGGTTGCTAAATTCTATAACACTAATCTTAACTCATTAAGCACATTTAACCTAACTTATAGGCCGATTCAACACTACAGCTAACTACAAAAAGCGTGAGCAAGCTGTAGGAAATGTGTACTTTGGGCATCCCTCTTCTAATTCCAATTCCAGGCTGAATAGTTTTCCCACCACCAAACTAAAACAACGTGACTGAGGTGAGTCAGTACACTGTTAGAATACATACCAGTTTTAAAGGCATCCCACGCCCGCATATCGATAAGCAGCAACTTCTTTACTCAGAAATTTCATTGAACATTTGTTGTGCAACGAATTTCTTTTACAAAAACAATACCAAATTACATTCATTCATCCAAAAATCCACCTAAACCCTAAACCGAAACATACAAAGCCGACTCATATTCTTCAACATCCAGAAACTAATGTGATAAAAAAATGCTCTACATAACCCCTAATTTTTTTTATATAGATATGAAATACCCCTATTTATTTTTTATAAATTTGATGTTTAACTTTATAAAACCTCTTCCCTATGTATGCAACATAATCACCCTATCATTGTAATCAATAGACACATCATTAAAATCAGCTTAAATGTATGAAAAACCAAAAATTAAAAAGAAGTGATGGCTTGGTCTTACCCGGCTTTCTCTTCTTCTCAGGATCTCAAATCTTATCTCATATAGTTTCTTAAAACAAAAAACACAAAACAACAAAAAAATTTTTAAGGTATAATTAAAATTAAGATTTTCCCCAATATGAAAAGAAAAACCTCATACCTGCAGTTTGAAGCAACCAATGCAATTCTTTTTGTAGGTGAAAAGATTGAAGACAATGCATAAGAATTACTGTAGCATTAAAAACAAAGCATCTCCCATTTTTTTTCTAGATCATGGTGCTGGTTTGTATGTGTGTGTTTTTTTTGGGAAACTATAGGGCGGTGGATGGTATAGGTTGAAGAAGATGATGAAAGACAGTCTGTGTTTTTGGCATATGATCAGATCTATGTGTGTGTGTGTGTGTTGGATATGCATATAAAAGACACGTAGTATTTGTTATGTTTTTGAGTTTGGAGGACACGTGTGATACAGATGAGAGAAAAATACCCAATTAACACACGGGTCGGGCCTGGTTATGCATTCGGTGCATTTAAGGCAAACCTCGGAGAAGCAATCTTGGCTTTTAATATAATAGTATAATTTAAAGCGGTGATAAAGTCATCTCTCTTAAACTATGTATATTTTATTGTTGTATGGGAACAACTTTGGGACGAAGGAACTAGTTATGGAATTTGATAATAATGCAAACCATTCTTTCCACTAATCTTGTATGATCACGAGATAATTTTTTAATTGCATATGTAGTCGTATAAAAGTTTTTGCAAGTCCTTGTATTCCTAGACAAGGAAACCGTATATGCACAAGTTTTATATCGTCACACAGTCAAGCTAAAATATTAACGTAGTGTTTGGTATGAAGTAATGAAAGTTGGAATGGAAACGGTTATTACGATTGAATGGATAAATCTTGTTTGTTTATAATTATACAATGTAATGCTTCATTACAATGAATGACTCATTACATCAAAAACTACATTTTTCATTCCATAGGGGCCCCTCTTTTTTTTCATTGCGTTTGTAATGTAATCAAAATTACATAAAAGTCCACCACTAACTAACCACATTAAATACACTTCTTATTAACTATTGACATTTTAGTTTTTTTCTTATCGATTGCATTACGTCCTATCGTACCAACCAAACATTACTAATAAGGGTAATGAATTATTACATTACATCATTTATTCTATTACGTCGCTTATTTCATTTATTTAATGTTTCACTACATCATACCAAACGAACCCTAATATTGGGTCCGGGTCGGTTTGGGTGTAAGCATTGCTGCCCCTTTTAGTTAGTACAACAAACTATCAAATCTTAAGATAAAAGTCAAAGTTAAAACAATACTAAAAACAAACAAGGGCATATGTGTCTTTTTTCCTTCCAAGATACTGTATTTATTATTTTTAGGAACGGTAAATTTATTATAAAAAAATAGTTAATTGCAATGAATGTGGGTGAATTTCAAATCTTAGCCCAAAACTAGGTGAAAACAAACGCATCAACTGTGCTTCAAACATAACCTATCATAAAAGTGACATGTCACACTTATAAGACTTACTACAAGTGCTATCTAAGTTGACCACGAAGAACAATATCAAAAGTATTAGCAAACTTCATTTGAGCATCAGTCAAGCCAAGATCATCAAAGTCATCATCATCGTACGGGTCTTCACCATTATTTTCCTTCCATTATTCATACAAACTTTTCGTTCCCCCTCCACTTTCACTTTTAATACAAATAATGTCTAAAAACGTTATTTATATTTTTTCGACCTCTTTACGTTTTGAAATTGACAAAATGTAAAAACGTTCTACGATAAAAATAAACGTATACACGTTATTAGTTGTAAATTTTTATTTCGACGTAAATTACTTAAGGTATGTATAAACAAATCATTAAACTTGAGTGATCAAAGATATATATTTTTGTCTTAAACTTTACATTTTTACATATGTAATAAAACCTTTTTATAAAAACAATATTTTTATAAATTAAAAAATATTTTAATTAATTACAAATAATTCAAATCTGCCCCCCCCCCTAAAAAAAGATGCCAACTACACCAGATAAACATGTCCCCACTAAAAGACAAAAAGAGGAGCGCCTACCTAGGGACGGCCCCCTGATAGGTAGAACGACCCTCATATATATTAAGGACCGTGTGGCCGTTTACAGGAGACACGCTCCTCTCTCTTGCCTATAAATACTGCACTATTCCCTGACAATTTTTAACCTTTTTGCACATAGTTTTTTGTTCTACTTCTCTCTCTACATCTCTCTATCTTTATAAACCTTTGATCATTAACTTGCTTAATCTTGTTTAAGTGATCCATTCTTTATTTCTTCCTCAAGTGCAAGAGAAGAACACTCGTATTCGTCAAGAAACGAAGTGTTGTAGATTAGTGGTTCTTTCCTATCTTTTTCTAGATTTGATCTCTTTATATCATTCTTATGTAGTTGTGTAGATCCAGATAGCGTATAAAACCGGAAGTGTTGATTGTGTGTCGATTAGTATTTTATAACCTTTGCCCTTTTTGTGTTCTGAATATGTCATTTATAGTCCTTTGACTATTTGACTTTTGTCAGTTTATTCAGATTTTGTACCGTGTTGACGGTGGTGATTTTGTTGAGAATGATGGTGATTTATTGTTTATTGTGATTAATAATCATTTTTTGGAAGGTATTATTGTGTTATTTGTATTCCGGGTGGTTTGCCCAGTGAATTTTGGAAAATACCAAAAAACGAGTCTGACACGTTCGTTAATGTCCAAATAAGTTTTGAGGGGTTTAAAGTGTAAATATGTCGTGTAAATACTCTAGGTTAATGGAAAAGTATTTTTAAGGTGAATAAAAATGCTAATTAACTTTGCGGTAATTTTTACGGTTGAGATTTACGAGTATAAGTGATCCCGACAAGAAAGGAAAGGCCCGAGACCACATATGATCCATGGCCGGTTATAAGCAAGAAAGGGGAGACATGGTTGCTTAATTCTAGCCAACTTGTCTAAGAGTGGTACACATATATGCTTTCCACTAGATCTTTCCATCCATAATTCATTTTCATTTTCAAAAAAATAAAACACACTTGTGTGTGTGTGTCTTTGGTTCGTCCGCCACCTACACCACCACAACCACCATATATTTTCCAACTTTGATCGAGAACGTGATATTCTGGGTTGATACGAGTGTTTGGGTATTCATTCAAACAACGTTTGGGTTGTCCGGTTCGTGTCAAAATCTACATTTTTGAAGATTTTCTTGTAAGTTTTCAAATTTAAATTTCGTTTATCCTTTTGGGTTTATCTTGATGCATAGATGTTAGTTGTACAAGTTGATCGTCGTGAAAATTGATTTTTAGAAACGAAACGAATAAAAAGGTTGCGTTTGGTTCGTTGGATTTAAAAAGGAAAAGAGGAGTTTTTGTAGTTTTGATGTTGTGGTCGTGATGGTTGAATAATGTTGCTAGATAGCTTATTTTTTATAGTAGCTTGTATAGCTTATTTGGGCTTATTTTTAAGCTATTTCTTGGCTTATTTTAGGCTTATATGCCACGTGATTTTGGTTATTTTTGTGTTATGGCGTATGTTGTGGACTATTTTTGAGGCTTATGGTAGTAACCAAATGCGATACGTAGCTTATTAGCTTATTTTCAAGCTTAATATACGTATTTTGGAGCTTATAGACTCACGGCCCAATAAGTCTATTTAAGCCGTGGCTTAATGGGAGAGCTTATTGTGGTCCGAATTATTTTCTACTTATTAGTATAAGCTTATGTATGTAAATGGACCTTGGACTTGGACTTGGATTGTATTTTGGACTTATAACGTCTTAATGGACCCTTATTGGGCCTTAAAGCTTAATAAGCGATATTAAGTAGTTATAAGAGATTTGACGAACTTTTAGAAGTGAAAATGTATTTACGAAGTGATATTGAAGGATATTTTGGAAAAACGTTTTAGTAAACGTTAAAGAATGAGATTTTGGAATTTCGTCGAAAAGTGTCGAATTGGTAAAAAGTGTTGAAAACAAGGTTTGAAACCTTAGAAAATGTTGTATGAACGTACGAGTCATGTCAAAATTTCGTAAAAAGTTTATACTTAGAAATTTTACCTAAAAACATGATTTTTGAATTTTAAATAATAAAATATTATTTAATTATTTTATTTATTTAATAAATTCACTAAAAGACAAAAAATATAATTTTTCTCGAAACTTCGCAAATATGTTTATTATGAGTAAACGTTCCAATTTCAACTCTAATATGATTATTTTCACGGTGACTAAGGTTACCGAATGGACTTACCGAGATATATTAATAATTATTAATTATAAATATTTACGTATATTACTTATCTATTTCTCTAAATAGTATAAGTATGTATTATTGAGTAATGAGATTGATATGATTGTTGGGATATGTCGTCAACCATCACACCACTAAATTGTTATGAGTAATTGTACAACGCGTCTAAACCCTATGCATCAAATATGAAGATTGTTTTGGAAATGGATGATTAAATTGGAACATTAACTGGACTAGGTCGTGTGCGGGCGTCGTTGCATTTGATTGTGTGATTGAGATTTGGTTGCTAAAGACTTGCTTGAGGTGAGTTCTCGTAACCCTATTTTTACTGTCTTTTCTGTTAGGAAAAATGATACTTAAATGTGTTTTGAAATGTTTTGAAATGACCTGTGCGAAATATGGTTTTTGTTTTTGGGACAAGATATGTGCTTATGACTGCTATGTGAATATTATGTGTTGCATGATTGTTTAGATCGGATAGGTACGCCTACCTAGTATTTGTGTGATTATTGGAGCGGATGGGTACGCCTACCCTAGTTTGTGTGTGGTCTTGCCTTAATTTAGTGCTCTAGCTGGTAGGCCCTTTAGGTGCGTAAGTGACATATGGTGATTGATTAGCGAGGATGCTATGGTTTGTTGCATATATTCACTGTCATATAGCACTATTGTCCACTGTTTGAAATATTGGCACAACTTTTGGGTTTAAGGTCAAACCTACGAGCTCACCAACATTATTGTTGACGTTTTTGAGTATCATTTTTAGGTGAAGTGAAAGAGGAATAGTTTGGTGATGTATGATAGTAGGCTTAGAAGTATCCCGAGTGGATTTTTATTGTGAAGTCTTGCTTGTTTATTTTATTTGGCTTTAGTATTTGGATGTTTTGGTTTAAGTTTGGATTTGGACCCCTGTGAGGGCTTTTAGATAATTGTAAGAGATTGTGGATTTTGTTAGTGATTTGGGACATCACTCGAGGCTGTTCCAGGTTGATGGTCTTCGTAACACTTGAAGTTTATGCATTGTAGTTTTCTCTATTTTGTATCTTGTGTTATGATTGATCATTATGTTGCATCCCCGAGTTTTTGCCATTGTCAGGGTGTGACAGATTGGTAATCAGAGCCAAGGTTATAGAGAACTATGTGGATTGGCCTAGACTATAACCTAAGATCTGTCGTTTAGTTGCATATAGGATCTATGTGCGCGGTGTTCCGCTTTTGTTTGCTTTCGCGTGTTCGCAGTTTGGTGCTTTAGTTATGTCAGTCATTGAAATGTGTGAGCTCAATATTGAGTATGATTGGGAAAGGATGCGAATATAAGTACGGTGGCCAACGTAGTTATAAGCGTATCACAACTCACTCATACTTAGTAATGTTGTTCACACAAATCGATGTTGACACCGTAAGGTGGTATTATGTGCATATCTGTATATATAGTAAGATATTCTCTATATATATATGTGAGTCTTCCTGCCTACCTAACGTTGCCCATGTTCTCCCTCGTATAGATAATGCCACCAAGGATGAGGACCCGAAGTGCTGGCCGACCTGCTACCAAATCATTAGGAGGGGGAACGGGTGTACGGGTTGGAAGAGGTGGGAGGGGTAAAAGACCTAGGTAGGGTAATGATGAGCGTGTTGATGATTTGAATAGTCAAGGAAATGACCAGGGTTTGAGAGCTAATGAGGGTATAAAGGGAGTTAATGGAAATGTAAAGGGAGTCAATGGGGGTATAGAAGGAGCACCCGTCTGCTCGACGATCATTGCCCAGCAATTGCAGAACCTCTTACCCGCCATGCTAGCTCAGGTTGGTAACCAAGGAAATGTTGGAAATCAGAATTGTAAAGTGGTTAATGAGAACGTTCAGGAGAATGTTGGGAATGTGTTAGTGAATGGAAACCGGGTAGGTTGTTCATATAAGGAGTTCTTAGCTTGTAACCCTAAGGAATATGATGGTAAAGGAGGTGATGTAGTTCTTACTCGATGGATTGAGAAAATGGAGTCTGTGCAAGATATGAGTGGTTGTATTGTTGACCAAAAAGTGAAATACACTGTTGGTTCATTTGTGGGTAAGGCTTTAAAGTGGTGGAACTCTCAGATCAGCACGTTAAGCTGGGAAGTTGTTGTTAGTATGTCATGGAATGACTTTAAGTTTATGATGATAGAAGAGTTTTGTCCTAGTCATGAGATGCAAAAGTTAGAAACTGAGTTGTGGAATAACGCCATGGTTGGGGCTGACCATGCTGCGTATACTGATAGGTTTCATGAGTTGGCTAGGTTAGTTTCACATTTGGTAACTCCAGAAAGTAGGATGATTAAGAGGTATGTGTATGGCCTTGCTCTATAGATCCGTGGGATGGTGGCAGCAACGGAGCTAAAGACTATACAGAAGGCTATGCAAATTTCTGGTGCACAGACCGATGAGGCTGTGAGAAATAGATCAATTAAGAAGGTTAAGAAAAGAGGAAATGTGGGGGGAACCTAGCAAGGATAAGAATGATAGGGATGATAATAAGAGGACTAGGACTGGGAATGCTTTTACTACTACCACAAACCCTGTAGGAAGAGAGAATATGGGTACTTGGCCCAAGTGTACCACCTGCAACTCCTACTATGCACCCAGAGGGCCTTGTCGCACATGCTTCAACTATAACCGCCCGGGTCATTTGGCAAAGGATTGTAGAGGCGTGCCGAGGAATGTGAATCCTGTCAATGCTAAAACCTAACTGTTAGGGCATGTTATGAGTGTGGTAGTACCGACCATGTCAGGTCAGCTTGTCCTATATTGAATAAAGCACAAGGACCGGAAGAAAATCATCCAAACCAAGTTGCTGCTAATAACAGGGGTCAGGGTCATAGAAACCAAGGGAACCAGGCTAGGGGTAGGGCATTCATGTTTGGAGCAGAGGAAGCTCGCCAGGATCCGAACATTGTGACGGGTACGTTTACTTTGAACAATCATTATGCCTCTACCTTATTTGACTCTGGTGCTGACTATAGTTTTGTTTCCACTACTTTTATACCTCTGTTAGGCTTAGAGCCCAACGAATTAGGTTTCAGATATGCGATTGAGATAGCTAGCAGGCAGCTAGTAGAGATTGATAAGGTTATTAAGGGTTGCAAACTAGAAATCGAGGGTCATGTCTTTGACATCGATTTGATACCTTTTGGGCATGGGAGTTTTGATGTGATTATAGGTATGGACTAGTTGTCTAATTATAAGCTAAAATAATTTGTCATGAGAAAGTAGTGAGGATACCACTACCGGATGGCAAGGTGCTTAGAGTATTAGGAGAGAGACCGGAAGAGAAAGCAAGATTTTTCATGGGTGCTAAGGCTGGTGATAAGAAACAAAACGAGATTGTTATGGTTAGAAATTTTCCTGAGGTATTCCCGGATGACCTATCTGGATTATCGCCTATTCGGGAAATTGAGTTTCGAATTGAGTTAATCCCTGGATCAACTTTGGTAGCAAAGTCTCCTTATCGTTTGGCGCCTTCTGAATTAGAGGAGTTTTCGGGACAACTCAAGGAACTCCAAGACAAAGGTTTCATTCGACCAAGTTCATCGCCTTGGGGAGCGCCGATATTGTTCGTTAAGAAAAAGGTTGGTTCTTTTAGAATGTGTATTGACTATAGAGAATTAAACAAGTTAACTGTTAAGAATCTTTATTTACTTCCTAGGATTGACGATCTATTTGACCAACTGCAAGGGTCACAGTTTTTCTCAAAGATAGATCTTAGGTCTGGATACCATCAGCTGAGAGTGCATGAGGATGACATTCCAAAGACTGCATTTAGAACTCGTTATGGACATTTCGAGTTCACAGTAATGCCCGTTCGTCTGACTAACGCACCAACGGTATTTATGGATTTGATGAATAGAGTTTGTAGGCCTTATCTTGATAAGTTTGTAATAGTGTTTGTAGACGATATCTTTATATACTCTAAGACTCGAGAGGAGCATATCGAACACTTAAGGTTAGTCTTGGGACTGCTCAAGAAGGAGAAGTTGTATGCTAAGTTTTCTAAGTGTGAATTCTGGCTAAGAGAAGTGTAGTTTCTTGGGCATGTGATAAATGGTAATGGGA
>BQNB010116476.1:0-21357 GCA_026074375.1 Tanacetum coccineum
AATGAAACATGCATAGTGCTTCCTCTTAAAGTCACATTCTCTTGTTAATCCAAATGGGGCAAAGAATTCTTGGGTTTTCTATCGGTCAATGTCTAGTATAAAAAAGGTGGATACTGTTTAAGACTTGGGAGCAAAACTAAGGAGGGTAGCAGCTATATTATTCACTTGTATGGGTGGGTTTTAGTAAAAGGGGTTATGGGCTTTTATTCGTTGGGTAATAGGGTTAAATTAGGAGTAGATTGAGTATCCCTTTACAAATTTTAAGTGTATATTACTGGTATTGTGGAGTTGGAATGAATACACGATTCACTTTGTCTAGTGTAGGGATTTCTTTTGATTCTTGGATTGTCTAAGAAATTTTTCTTATTGTGCACCATTTAAACAAATGTAGAAATTTAACTTGCTTGATTACTCTTAGAAATTAAAGGCTAAGTGGCGGTTAAGGACACGAATGGCATTCATTAGATTTTGATTAGTTAAATCGTATATATAAAAAAAATGAATGATAGCTAAGGTCTTTTAACTTAAGCGTAGACTTATTCATGATAGTAAAAGGCCTCGCTTAAGTTTTACTTATTATGGTTTAACTAAGTGATCTAGAATAAAAGTAAACACGTATAAATGGAAGAAAAAATAGAGTTATTGAAATTGTTATGAGACCTGAAAACACGGGGTGTTATACATTGAAGGTGTTCTTGAAAGGTTCGATTTCAAAGAGAGGGAAATAAAATTTTAGGTGCGTTTGGTTTGTGACGTGAAAGAGAGCACCAGTGGGGTTGTTTGTTGTTTTAAAAAACTTTGGTTTTTGGCAAAAATACCTCCTAATGTTTATACTTGCATTTCCTTTTATTAACTTTCTTAGGGCAATATCTAGATCTACTTTTGGCACAATTAGTCCCTAAAGGTTTGTTAACCTAGACAAAGCCTTCCATTTTGCTATTTAGTCCCTAAAGGCATAAACACATAACATCTAAAGCTTAAATAAGTTAAATTTAATTAACTCCCCTTTAAATATCAATCCGTTATTGTTTAAAACCTTTTTCCTTTTATCACATGATGATTTTTGAAGAAGATTATTTGACATTTTCTCCCCCTCAAATAATGACATGTTTTCTAGTTAAAGAGATGTAGTCATTGTTTGAGTAGTCAAATGCCTTGAAAAATTATTTTCTGATAAAACTTTGAGATGATTAAATTCATTTTAAAATCAACACCTTAAAAAATAAGATTCCTCTTGTTTTAAACAAATAAATGCACTGACACGTACATTTATTGTATATAGGAAGCACATGTTGTGTTGCAAAGTAAACACAAGCCTTTGTATGAATATTAAGTAATTCATACCGAGAAAAATTAATTTCCCGTTGTGAGGTCAATTTTTCTTTTTGACGAAATACTTGCCTTTAAATTGATGACCGGGTTGCTATCTGAAATAATAGCAAGCCATTTGACATGTTTTAAAAACATTTTGAACTTCTGCTCGAACTTCATTTACAGCCTCGTATCATTATTGAATGACATTTCTAAGGCCGTAAATGTTATCGATTTTCAGAAGACATGTTAGAGATACATATTTTTGTATTTTTCTAATTTTATATTTTTGTATTCTGTTTTCTAGTTTTATATTTTTATATTTTCTTTTTGAAAAATTTATATAAAATAAAAAATCTTTTTGGGTTTTTATATTTTCTTATATACATATGATACACATGATATAACACGAGTTACCACCATTACTCGTCCTCTTCCTCTACCAGACTCTTTAACGTTTCAGGAGACATGCTTTTCATTCCTAGCTTTTCGACCAAGAAGTTGAATCTTTCTCGTGGCAAAGCTTTACTAAAGATGTCTGCAAGTTGATATTCTGTTCTAACAAAGTAGAGTTCCACAACTTCATTATCCTTTTACTCCTTAATAAAGTGGTATCTCACATCTATATGCTTGGATCTCGGGTGTTGAACATTGTTACAGCATAAAGCGATTGCACTCTTGTTATCACAGTTGAGAGGAATCTTGTTGAATTTAAGCCTATAGTCTGTTAGTTGTGATCTCATCCATAATATTTGAGTACAACACCCAGATAAAGCAATATATTCCGCCTCTGTACTGGAGATAGTAATGCTTTTTTGCTTTTTGGATGACCAGCTAACAAGTTTATCTCCTAAGAATTGTGGACTTCCAGATGTGCTTTGTCTAGTATCTTGACACCCAGTGTGGTCTGCATCTGCATATGGTGTTAGAGTAAAGCAAAAATCTTTCGAATACTAAAGACCCATATCAATGGTTCCTTTTAGGTATCGAAAGATCCGCTTAACTACATGTAAGTGCTTTTCGGTAGGCTTTGCCTTATACCGGGCACACATGCACACTGCAAATACAAGGTATGGTCTGTTGGATGTAAGATACATTAAGGAACTGTTGGGATTAAAAGCTTTCTTGAAGTTATTGCTGCTCAGGTTTGTGTTATTGCTGCTAAGCTAAAGTTAGTGTTGTTCATTAACTTTAATGAAAAATATGTTAAGTAGTTAGTGCTACTAGTATAAAGTTAGTACTGCTAGTTCATAGTTACTACTGTTAGTATATATTAGTACTGCTAGTGTAAAGTTAGTACTGCTGGTGAAGATTGAAGAAAATATTCTAAGTAGTTACTACTGCTTGTACTCAGTTAATGCTGCTGGTGTATAAGTTACTACTGCTTAAAGATTAAGACTGCTGAAAGAGTTTCTACTGTCAGAGAAAGGATAAAGACAGAAGAAAGGATAAAGATTATTTGGAGATCAAGATTACTTACGTGATAAGTATTAGTTATTTATAGAATAGATCATAGAGAATATTCTAAGTCTTAGGAATATATTGTTAATCGACTAGGACTCATTGGTGTATAAAAGAAGGTCCTAGGGTATAGAGTTTTTGATGTTGTTTACGATTTAATAAGTGTTATTCATATCTTTAAGGTTTTATAACCCTAATACTAGGAGAGTATTCGCATTATTCTTAATAATATTAGAGTTTTTATTGTTTGTTGAATTATGATCTTGTGTTACTGTTTATTAAGAATTCTTCTAATATTAAAGATTAGATTCCGCATAATCTTTAATACACTTAACAAAGTTTCTACTATAGTTGTGTTAGATTTATCTAATATAACTAAACCTTAAACAAGCTTAAGGAATTCGATCTATTGAAGTTGGATCCAATAAGAGGTATCCTACAGCTGCAACAACAAGTGGTATCAAAGCTTGTTGCTTTGAGAAACTTTGCTAGAATATATGGATCAAGATTCTGCACACATGGTGGCTGCATCCAAAGTTCCCATGCTCAAACTTAGTGTATGGAGCTTCCAAATGATCAAGACTTGGTTCCCTGAATTGAGTGGAGTCCCGTGCAGTTGAAATATAATCAACATGCTTACTTGGGCACTTCACACTGGGGTCCCAAATGCCAAAGCTTCTACGGGTATGCTAGCAACTTGACTTCGTCTAAAGATGTTTACTCCAGAAGAAGAATTATTGCGGTAACCAGACTTAAAATTATGAAGAAGTATGACTACGGTCACCTGGAAGAGATTGAAGTTCGTCGAGATGATCAGAAGCTATATACGTTTAAAGAAGGTGATTTCAAAAGACTTCGCCTACAAGACATTGAGGACATGTTACTTCTACTCGTTCAACAAGTTGACCAATCTCACAATCGACGAACGGTATGATTTAAATGTGGCATTACGTATGTACACCAGACGTATCGTCATTCAAAGGCGGGTGGAAGATCTTCAATTAGGTGTTGAAAGTTACCAAAAGAAGCTCAACCTCACTAAACTCGACACATACAGATCGAATCTCAAGAACAAAACCGCATACACTTCATACTCAGACCCTCATGAAATGATATACATGGATCAGTACAAGAGAAAAAGATTGATGCCGCTGATAACTCCACAAGTTCAGTGAGGGCAGCTCATTGATTTAGCGCTCTGCTCTCCACTGACAATGCTGCGAGAATAAGAATGGAATACCTGCCAATGAGGAAATAAAGTAACTTAGACAAGAAGAGGGCTCGGGTTATGGTTCAGGATATAGATAAGAAGCTTTATCAAAGGAGGTTGATGCAGAATCTAGAGAAGTTCATTGGTGGAAGGGTATACAGGAAAGATCTCAGGCTACTAAAGGACAATATGACTTTGTTATTGATAAACATTACATATTAATACTTTTTGGTAGTAAAATATCCCCTATATTACTTGAAAATGTTTCACTAACACTCGAAAACGAGATATTTTCTATCATTTTGTAGTTTTCATGTGAAATGCAGGAAAGTGACAAGAAACAAGGGAAAAAGGGCTCAAAGTGTAATTTTCTAAAGAATGTTATGGCGTAACACCAAAAATGGTTACACCATAACATATATTAAGCAAGTACGAAGATCAAGGACAAGGTTAAGGCGTAACACCATATCTAGTTACGCCGTAAATGTGAATTTAGAAGGAAATCTTACCAAAGATAGAGTTACGGCGTAACACCCTACATGGTTATGCCGTAACCATGAAGATCTACAAATATGACAGAGAAGAGAAACGTACTTATAGACCATTTATTTGAAGGTATACGGCGTAACACCTTATCTGGTTATGTCCATACCAAACTGCTTAAAATAAGGAATGCCATGAAAGAAGGTTTACGCCGTAAACATTTATAAGTTACGATGTAACAGGTTTGATACCTATAAATAGAGGCCTCATTCAAGCTATTCCCATATCACTTCCTCTACAGCTAACTGGAGAGGCGAGAAAGGCTTCCAACCTTCAAAGAATTCCACCTGGAGTCCAAGGGAGATCACACATAACATTACTTTTGTATTTATTAATCGTTCAAAAAAAAGAATCCTGATAAGAAGTATGAGCTTTTAATCTAAGATTTCATCTATATCTTGCTGTGTATTTACGTTCCATGATCGCTAAGCCTTAAAGTGCTGGCCTTGGTTATTATACGTTGTTATGATGTTTGTTTCCTGTTAGATTATGGTTTTGTTAGATATTCCTTGACTATCGTGTAACCCTAGTGTTAGCCTCAAAATATTGAGTCGAACAATGGAAGTTGTACATAATTATATATTGTCTCGATCACAAATAATATACTTGTATTAGGCAAGAACGGGTAACGGGCTCTTAGTTTAGTTAATCTAATCAGTCACGTGTATCGGGCGAAAGCCCAAGTAAACCCGAGCCCGGCCCGTAGAATTACTAAAAGCATGCAAGCCTTTTAGTCTTAACTATATATACCCCTCTCCAAGGATGGAGAAGGTGTTGGACTCATTTGTAAACATTCTCTTACAAGTTAATTCAACCATTCTCTTTTATTTTCTCTCTCTTGTTTCTCTCTCTAAACTTTTTCTAATTTCCTTCTCTTTTCTTCTTGAATTCATCTAACTGGTAATGAAGTGAAGTGATTACGGGTAACCGACATTTAGTATCAGTCGCCTCGGGTGTTTCGTGTTTGATTTGTGGATTAAATACAAATTTCGTGGCTTCTTATTATTTTTTCTTCTTGGTTCAAACTAAAACGCAAAGAAAAACCATGGTTTGATTTATATTTTCGTGGTTAAGTTGTTAAATCTTTGTACTTTCGTGGCTAGAACAAGTTCTTACATCTATCTTCGTAGTTCTATAGCTTTAGTTCGTGGATAAATGGGTGAAATCGAGCTAGTTTGAAGTTTTTTTCGTCATTGCGTTTTGAAAAAATCTTGGTTGCGTTTTGTGTATAAAGACAAGAAAGAGTACCATGTGAAAACGACTTGTGAAAGTGACTCTTGTACTTGTTGCATTTTGCTTAAAGTTCGTTGTGTTTTGCTCAAAAATATTTGTTGCGTTTTGTCAGACAATATCATTGCGTTTTTATCAAGATCTCATTGCGTTTTGCCAAAGAACATCATTGCTTTTGCTCCAAAGAACTCAATTGTGTTTTGCTCAAAAAGAACTCATTAACGTTTTGCTTAAAGAACACATGCGTTTTGCTCAAAGAAATCTGCGTTTTGCTCAAATACACAATGCGTATGCTCAAAAGTCACGCGTTTTGCTAAAGATCAAGTGTGCGTTTTGCTATAGCCTTGCGTTATCTTCATATGCGGTTTGCCAAGAAGATTGCTATTTTCTCTGCGGTTTGACTAGAGCTTTTGCGTTTTTTGTCATTGAGGTTGCCCAAGATTCCTTGCATTTTGTCCAAAGAAATACTCGTTTTGTCCCATGTGAAAACCCATGTTTTGAAACCCAAGATTCGGACTACAAGGACAATTAATACCTATGTTTTGAAACCCATGTCCATTGAAAACCTATGTTTTGCTCATCAGGTGGTATTTGACCGAATTGGGGAATCTATTAATCACCGTTTAATCAAAACATAACATCAAAACAAACAAACTTCAAGGACTAATTTACGAAGACTTTGGACCTTTAATATTCGACTACAAGGATAATTAATCAACAACAACAACATACTCTACAAACTTTATACAACAACTTTAACTTTTACGTTTTCCTCTCGAATTTAGTAAAATCCCGCGAAAGAACTTAATTTCTCAGTTTAAATCTTTGACTTGTAAAATCCCGTGGAAATTAATTACTTTCAATTAATCACAGATTCAATCACAACACTTCATAACACTTAAGATCCTTCAAATCATTTTTCACTTCATAATTCTTAAATCATTCATCATGACAACTCCAATTGTAACTTCCACAACCGACAGTCAAATGCATAACAACATAATGGCAGCTGGTTCAAGGGATCGTCCACCAATGCTTGCAACAGGACGATATGCACAATGGCGATCACGTTTCTTACAATACATTGATACAAGACCAAAAGGTGAGCCTAACGGAAGTGCATTCTTAAAGGTCCTTACACTCTAACGATTGTCACAACACCAACTGTTCCGCAACAAGGATTCTCCACAGTGTCGAACCAAACAACAGTCGAGACAGTTATGAATATGACTCCTAAAAACAGAGCTCATTTGAATCAGAAAAAGAAGGCGATACTTTGATATTGACTGGGCATGGGAGATGAAATATACTCAACTGTTGATGCATGTCAGACAGCTCAAGAAATGTGGGAAGCCATCAAAAGGCTACAACAAGGTGAATCACTCAATATTCAAGATGTCAAGACAAACTTATTTTGGGAGTTTGGTCAATTCACCTCTCACGATGGAGAAACAATTGAGGTCTTACTACACAAGATTCTACAAAATAAAGAATGAAAAGAACCAAAAACAAATTGGACATTGCAACGATGCAAGTCAATTGTTCACTTTCTTCAACCACATCAACCAGAATGGTTAAGATTGTCACAATTGTAAGCCAACAACACAAGTTGGATGAGTTTCAACCATAAAGCTCTTTTGACATTCTGAAAACAATACCAAAAGAAGTTAATGAACTCTGTGCTGAAAGAATGGCCAAGAATGCTAACCCATTAGCACTTGTTGCTACTGCTCAAACACTTTAAGACCCTTATTACCAAACATCAAAACCTCACAAAACATATGCACCAACATCAAAAGCATCACTTCCAACCAGATCTCATGCAACTACAAGATACAAAGGCAAAGAGATAGCCAAACCAATCACACCTCCATCTGAGTCAGCTTCTGAAGAAGATAGTTAATCCCTAACAAGCTCAGAAGATAAAGACATGGCAGAAAAATTTGTCTCTCATTTGCTAAGTACTTCAAGAACCCCTACAAACCACCACCAACAACCTTGAGAACTCCCAAACACCAGAAACAAGAGTGTGGAACTACTCCAATGTACAAAATGACAATCAAGACTGGACAGTTGGGAATCAGAGGGCAGTCAATGTTGTTGGGGCTAGGGAAACTGTAGGTGGTCCAGTAGTGCAACAGTCTGGGATACAGTGTTTTAACTGCAAGGAATTTGGTCATTATGCCAAGGAATGCAGAAAGTCAAAACGGGTTAAAGACTCCACGTATCACAAGGAAAAGTTGTTGCTGGTAAATCAACTGAAAAGTGGTGTCAGACTTCAAAGCAGAGCAATCTATCTGACCGGTCTAGCAGAACGGATGAAGACATTGATGAACAAGAGTTGGAAGCACATTACTGTTACAATGCAAAAGATTCAGGAGTGTTTCAAATCAAACATCAGGCACGAAACGCTGAGCCATTGGAACAGGTATAATACAATACTGACGATAATGTGTTTGCCAATGACATACAAAATTTTGACCAATCTGAATCCATTAGTAACACATGTGTAGTGGAAACGGGTGATAGTAATGTCATTCTTGACTCACCGATATTGTAATAATGAATATTCAGGATGACCAAAATTGATGTAGAATGTTAATGATGAGCGTGTTGCACTTGGGTATTTAATTGCTATTTAAAACTTGATGACGATGAAAAGAAAAAGATTCAAAAGCAAATGCAACATTGACTTAAGATTTAACTGAGTTGCAAATCTATTCTGCGAAACTAGAAAACTTAGGGGAATCTAATAGTATCGGGATAGTTGCCTTCAAAGATAAAACCAGATCTGAGTTGGAGGAGGTTCACAGGCTTTAATGACGTACATTGACTATGACATACTTTAACTAAGGTTAAATGAAACACTATGACTATTAGCTCAAAAAGAAATTGAACATAAAAAGAAAAGTTTAAAAGTTAAGGCCTAGGAAATTCTAGTTAGTCAAAGAGAAACATGATGAGGTTATTCAAACAGAGTCTTTTAACCAAGTCCATTATGAAGGACTTTGTCCAAGGAGAAAAAACAAAAGGTATAACAAATTTAAAGCTTAAGGAAGAAAAGGATATTGACAAAATGATTTCAATGGAAAACCAGTTAAAGTTTTTGAATGAAATTGTTTACAAACGGAGTCAATCAATCCAAACCATTCATATGTTAGCACCCAAATGCCCTACATTTAATGGAAGACCTACCTTTGCCAATAACCAAGATACCTCAAAAAAGTGGCCAAAATGAGATACTATGTTTTGGTATGCGATCCCACATGACCAATCGGATCCTGCAAACACTCGTCCCTGATCGGGAAGAGACTATGTCTTGTAACGCGATTCGATCAAAATTAGAATAAAAGACTTGGTGAAACCTATTTGACTACATAAAGGTTAAATAGTCCTTTATGAAATTTTAAACACCCCGACTCAAAGCATTTGAAATCAATTTCTCACAGGCATATGAAATAAGAAAGAAAAGGGGAAGAAAATCATTTGAGAAAACAAAAACCAAATATTTTTAAAAAACATTGATTTCTTTACCATGTCTAAATCAATAACAAAAGTAAGCCAAGCATATAATGTCATGGACGAATAACGAATTAATCAACTGAAAGAAATTGTCGATCAAGCATGTTAAATACATTCAAACGACCTTCTTTCATCATCGTAACCCAACTGCGACAAAGAATATGGATAACCTAGTTTAAGACATTTTGATGCCCTTGCCCTTACGACTCCGCAAGATAGTTTCGCATTATGTACCTGTAATTTAAGCAAGAAATCATGCAGGATATAAAGTACGTTGTATCTCTGAAGATGAACTTGAATCTGATAAGGCCAAGAATTTTCAACATGGTATGATATGCTTTTGCAGAATGTGTGGTCTAAAGAGTGTTATATGTCCTTATTTGCAATCTTTCATCTGATTTAGATGAGATCACTGAATTAACAATGCTTATATCTTCATAAAGTCAGTGGAATGATGACTGTCTAGCACAAAAGCTTTCTTGAACAAACCTGACTTTGTAAGTAAAGAGATTTACACTGAGCTTTACTAAGTTTTGCTAAATTAGAAAAACACTCAATTTCTCTTGAAATCGCTTTACAAGAATGTCAAGAACAACTAAAAAATGACACAGTTTACAAAGAAATGGCGTCTGCTGAAAATAACACTTCAGGCCCCGTTTCTCAATGTTCTAATGACGTCTGTTCCCATCAGT
Organism: Tanacetum coccineum; assembly: GCA_026074375.1. Classification (NCBI taxonomy): domain Eukaryota; kingdom Viridiplantae; phylum Streptophyta; class Magnoliopsida; order Asterales; family Asteraceae; genus Tanacetum; species Tanacetum coccineum. Next base: position 9,970 of record BQNB010116476.1, read on the forward strand.
TCGAGCCTTGTTCTTCATCAAATGACTTCTGATCATAACCGTTCAGAACTCGGAATTCACGACCACAGCAATGAACAGTCAAGTTCAAAGCTGGTTCCAAAAGTTTTTTTCCTTAAAGCAAACAAGACAGCTACATCACGCAAAGAGTTGGAATTACTATTCCACCATCAAATAGCAATGCTGAGGACAACAGGTAAAATAATTACAATACAGAAATCATAAACACATAAAATATCAAAAATAATCTTCTCGCATTCCTCTTGGAATCGATAACATTTAACCGTCTTAGAATGTCGATTAACATTGACACGGTGTGTAAATGAAGATCGAGCAGAGTTGCAAATAGATTTTCAAAACATGTCTTTTCTAATTTTCTAGATGGCTTATGTTTCAAATATCAGTACATAACGCCGTACATTCAAATAAAGGGAAGGTTATAACTTATCCTTCACAACGAGAAAATTAACGGTTCTCGGTCTTGATGCTATTCTTACAAGACAATCAATTTTTTTATTACTCAAGAATAAGGATAGTGTACGATATCAGTTGCGCTTACCATTACCATAGAAGAGAAGTCCTCTAACATTTGGTTTTTCAAAAAGTTGAACACAATTTTTCAAGAATTTCTCGATGACAATTCATAATCTTTCAAAATTATGTGTTCAACACTCCAACCCTCACAATGTTTTCAAAAGACAACAATTTCTCAATTGGTCCTATTTTTGAGGGGGAGTTTTTCGAAAACAAAGTTTTAATGTTTTTGGATACATCAACAACGACAACTCTTATGTATTCAAAACATTATCAAAATGTTCCAAACCATTCATGCTGATAATATTTTCTCCCACAGAATTTTCAAGACATATTTTAATCACAAGGTATTTCAAAAACTAAGTGTTTATTATTTAAAATAAGGGGAGAAAATGTATTAAAATATGATCTAATCGACTCAATGTGCTGAAAAGTAAGAAAAGGTTTTATGGTTTGATCTTATACCCAACAACATCTTAATTTCACGACGATTCTGAAGTCATAAGGTGGTTAGGTTAGGAATCAATCCTATGATCCAACCAGAACCGGAAGATCTACCCAAGGATAATCCAAAGTTAGAAATAGCAGTCCTTAGGTATGATTGGAGATGAATGTATATGGGAATAATGCCGACTAAGATTGAGCTAACACTGGAACAATCACAACAAGGTGTTAGTAATGACGTCCTGGTAAGCATTAAAGGCGTTGAAGAATGAAAAAGAAATGTATGGATAAAGGGTGTAAACAAAGAAGCCCTCCACATAACTTAAGGTAGAAACCGGGTCAATACATATGCTGTCAGAATTACATGTTGATTGATGACATTGAAACGACAATCATGGACCAGAGATGCAATGCACAAACCCTTCCAGCCATTCGGGTTTCTTCTCAAATACACTTTTCTCATGTTTTACGAAGATAACCACAAAAAGCAACGACTCTATTGACTTACCTCACTCCGATTTAGTTAATATTGAATAGTGGCAGTCGTGCTCCAGCCTCCGATACTACACACATAAAACGCACTAATCGAGTCAGGAGCCAAGAGATCATCAAATAAATCTCAATAGGACATATTCCATGACAAACACTTATTGAACATCAATAAAGATCACAACAAGCTATATTACAAGAGTCCCTACGCATTATCCTTGTGATTCTGCCAGAAGATACAGAGTGTAATACTCTTTAGGTATTCACAATAGACGAATGGCAAATCCCTCCAGTGTCATCATCAAACAGCACTGCGGTAGGTGACTTGCGAGATTACTATAAGAATCAAGCTTGTGTTGAACTGATTATCGAAAAAGGTCGCAGTAAATAATTACAACATAATCAAGAAAGATAGTAACTATCGATTCACTCCTTAACCGCGTGTTTTGTCCTGCTTTAAAGACTTTCCTGTAATGTGAATAGCGAAGCATGGCAAATCTACAATACATCTGTGTTAGAAGATCCTCCTTTGAGCTGGAAACCTGTCAAGGAGATTTCTTTGAATCTACCTGATCACAGGTACAATATTTATAACTGTAAAACGGTCCCATAAAAAAACCGAGGTTAATCTATCAAATCCGGAATGAATTGACAAAGCCATATTCAATCCCACACCGCTTTATAGCTAACGGTTTTATTTCAGGATACATAAATAGGAGATGGTGTGTGCCTCATTCCACTGAAGTCGGATTCATTACCACATCACAGATGCTCATGCTCACTCTACAAGACATTCTAAAGCATCACGGTTCAAAATCATGAAAGCTCAAAATTAAAGACAAAGACTTCCCACAAGACTCAGATATACAAGTCTTCCTTCAAAGATATCAATCATCAAGGGAGATTGGTTACAAGCTTTCAAAGATGTATGCAAAGTATAAGCTTTGGTTCAAGGACAAAAAGATCGCAAGGTTGCAAGACAATCAAGACGGAAGGATAAAGGTTTAAAGATCTCGTGATGAAAAAGACAAAGGCAAAAGATCAAGATCACAAAGCTGAAGGAAAAAAAACCAAGCCTACAACTAGACATAGACAAAGATCACAAGGCTCACCGATAACAAAAGCAATCTCATTGATCTCACGAAGGATGATACAATGAACTCACTTTGGGGGAGATTGTTAGCCTCAAAAATATAGAGTCGAACAAATGGAAGTTCGTTCATAATTTATAATTTAGGTCCGGGCCACTAAATTAATATACTGTTTTATTAGTCTAGACGGGTAAACGACTCCTTATTTGTGTAATCTAAATCGGTCCACAGTGTATCGGGGAAAGCCCAAGTAAACCCGAGCCTGGCCCGTAGAATTACTAAAGGCATGCAAGCCTTTTAGTCTTAACTATATATACCCTTCTCCAAGGATGGAGAGGGTGTTGGACTCATTTGTAAACATTCTCTTACAAGTTAATTCAACCATTCTCTTTCATTTTCTCTTTCTTGTTTCTCTTTCTAAACTTCTTCTAATTTCCTTCTCTTTTCTTCTTGAATTCGTCTAACTAGTAATGAAGTGAAGTGATTACGGGTAACCGACACCTGGGTTTTAGTAGTATGGGTGGTTTGGACCTGGCTTGCCCCATTATTAGATTAACTAGTCAATATGAGATCCATCGTGTACGAGGGAGGTAATTATCCAAAAACTTTTAAACAATCCTCCCCCCCCTTTTTTTAATAAACCCACTTAGGTTTTGGGGTAAAAAAAACAAAAAGGGAAACTAATCGTTTCACCGCTACTTCCACTCAATATAACTTTTTAAAAATCACAAGAAACTCTTTTAAGAAAAGGGGGTTAATAATCTGCATAGGTTATTAGATAAGTTTTGGGAATAGTTGGGATTAATCACTCCAATCGGGATATCCTACCTCCTATACAATTTGGACTGAGTCGAAATCGCAGGAAGTTTAGGATAGACTGCATATGCATATTCAAGTCTATCGACCTTAGAAACCACTAATGAAACCATAGTTTAACATTGCACAGGAAAACATTTTCATAACAGTGGTAATGAAATAACTAGGTTAGCATGTTTTCTCTCTTGATATCTCCAACTCTTTTAATTTCATAGTTTTATTTATTTTATTTGTTATTTATTCACAGAATCAACTCAAAAACCAATTTAATAACAACGAGAAAAAAAACCCCCCCCAATTTTCAAATTAAAACTAATTACAACTTTACACTTGGGGGAACGACCGTCGAATTTACCATTCCATACTACCGCACGAAGGGTTTCTCTGCCCATTAGTGCGTTGTAAGGTAGATCGAGTTTTATAAATTTAAAACTTGGTAAAAATATATTTTAAAATAAAACCGCATCAAGTTTATTGGCGTCGCTTGCCGGGGACGTAAAAATTAGTGAGTAAGTTTGACATTTTGCCATTAGACTTTTTCTTACCATCGAACTAATTCTCTAGAAACATCATGGATGGGGTTGACAATTGAAGATCTCAACCTAGTGAGCAATATCTTGAACTGTACATCAAAACCAGAAACCCAGAGTAGGATATTAAGGTGATGATAATGACCATTATCTCCAAAAAAAAAAAGAAAAAAAAAAGAAAAAAAAAAAAGAAAAAAAAGAATACTTGGAATATGAAAAACATAAAAAACCCCAGGATTACGATGAATATCACCCACACTTGGCCAAAAGCTCTGATGTCCCGTACCAAATATGGAGAACCTATATAAGAAGAGTAGGGGGGGAAAGGTTCAGTTAGGTAAGTGGAGCAGCCGGTAATCGGGAAAAGGGGGTAAGGATTTGGTGGTGTGTATAGCTAGTATATGTTCGGTGTGTATGTACGATACCATACACGCATGGTCAGTATAGGGTGGCTAAGGGCGTATAATCCCCTCAAAAAGCCTTGATTCACCCATTAGATGCAAAAACCACTCTTTACTTAATCAGACATCATAACCCCAACTTCACTCCAAACATCACTAAAACCTCGATCCAAATAACACTAGAGAAAAATGAAGAACGAAGCGATCAGGGGCCTAGGAGATTGGTTTGACGCAGGAGTTTAGAGAAATGGTAATAAAATTCCAAACAAAAAAGGACGATAGTCATTCAAACCTTAGGAGGCAAGCCAGGGATGATGCCCTAAAATTAGGACGCATTAGATCGATTCAACTTAGAAGACATTAATAATGAAGTAAGTGAGTGCAAGATGGTTCACACACCGAAAAATGACGCGCATCAGAAAGTAACCAGCCTAATTGAAAGAATATCAAGCCTACCTGAGAAACCAAACCCAGTAAGTCTTACTATCCCTTGTTCAGTTGATATATTTGACATAAATGGAATAGTCAGACTTAGAAATCCAGCGTTAAAATTTATTTCTGAATCATATTGGAAGAATTAAGGTCTTTGTGATCCAAAAAATACTAACATAATAGAAAAGAAAATGGCAGATAAAACTAGGTGTGATTCCCATATGGGATTAAAAGAAAACTTCCTGGTAAAAGCTTGATAAGTTTTCTTTCGACCTCTGACTTGTGATCATGATGCAAAGGAATTAAACAATAAAACAATCAATTCTTGTCGACCTTTTTTAGCAAACAAACGATGATGAAATTAATAGTTTCCACTATAGAAGTCTCTCAGGGATTAAGTAAGACATGGTAAAGTCAAGAATGAAGGATATAAGATGATGTTATTTTACTACAAGCTGTTATGAAGCACCTTAACGAGCGACCAACATCACAGGATGAACTAAGCCATGGAGCTGGCAGTAAAACCCATTGGTGTGAACCTGTTCGCCAAGAACATGAAAAAGGATACACATTATGGGCATCATGTGACCCTTACCACGAAATATATAAATGGAGGAGAATCCCGGATAAAAAACTGAAGGCAATATTGAAACCATAAACGATGATGATCGCATAAGCTTAGAATGGGAAGGATTAAGCTGTACAAACTGGGTAAGGGCAAGGTACGGTAATGTAAATGATATAACTAAAGAAAGGATCCTTCAAAAAATTTGGGACAATAAGCTTGGAGGGCAAACACGAGAAAAGACTTTAACGGAAGAACAGGAGGATCCTGAGAAATGTGGGGAAACCAAGACAAGAGCAATAATTGGGGCAATGATTAACAAGTTACCCGAAGAATGGTTTTCAGGGGTTAGCAGAGATATGGATGACTTGGAAGGAATCATTGACTACCTAGAACCTAGATTATATGATGGATTCATTGACCACAATGATGATGCATATAAGCAAAGGAGAAACAAGTTACTAGGACTGCCCTATACAGAACCCCCACTAATTATAAAAGAAGAAGCTGAAATAACTAAATATAACCTGGGGGCTGGTGAGGTATTCACGAAAACTAAGATCTTAAACATAAAAGGATTTCCCAGAACAACACCCAACATCGCCGATATAAGGGCAAAAATAATTAATGATAGAAATGGTAAGTTCAGAAGACTTTTCCCAATACAAAAAGAGAGGCTTTAGTGAGAAACAAACCAAATACTAGTGGGAAAGAAACAAAAACACCAAATTGCGTTCATGTAACCCCCATTTCGACGAATGTGATAGAGGAGACAACCCTAGGGAGAACAAAGAATATTGGGAAAGTAGTAACGATGATATGCGAACAAATTTAGAATGAGAGAATTTAAGCTTTGACAACTGGGTAAATGTGGCTTTGGAAAATATAGTAAAAATGACTATTGGACAATAAACCAAAGATTATATAGAGAAAATAATGAGGCGAGAAATTAGAAAATGAAGAAACATAGAAGGGGCATGAGTCTAACTTAAAGACTCTGTAATAAACAAAAGTGCTTGTCGGGAGACAACCCGTCCTTTATTTAATGAAGTTTCCTTTTTACATTAGTTGGTTTGCATGTTTTTTTACTTTGTTTTCCAGAATCCAGAAGCTAGGAGGCAATTATCGAGACCGGCTCGACTCATAATCATGTGGTAACTTTGTTGACATCTGATCCCAAAAAGTTTATGGTTTAGTAAACGAACTTTAGTTTACGCCGTAACCACTGCAGTTACGACGTAAACCATTTCATGGTTATGCCGTAACACCTTAAAACATAAAAAATTTATACCATTTGATACGGCGTGACGCGCATCATAGTTAACGCCAGTAGACCTCCTCAGAAATCCTTAAAAATTGAAGTTTTTAAAACATGTCTAACATTGTATACTTAAATGGACTTTGTGGTATGTTCCTCTGGAAGCCTCAACGAGACAAAACTCGTCCACTTGGACCACCAGTGGTTTAAAAGCTTGTTTGCCATATGCTAAATGCAACACGTTATTCCTGCGAAGAGGGAGTTAGGTTTGTAATTCCAGTACACATTCATAATTCTTTGTAAACAATTTTATGCGATATGTTTGTTTTTTGTGAAACACAAGGGGATAAAAAGCATTGCGAGAAACAAAATAATCTGAAAGATATCCCTAAATTTCAAATTTCTAAGCAATGCTCAGGGAGTTTCCTTGACTAATTCTACTATTTCCTTTTTTATTCATTTCCATAATGTATAATAGGTACATTTCCCTTGTTGATAAATGTTTTTTTGCGATCCCACGCTAAATTCCCAAAGGCCCGGTTGCGTGATGCGTTATGCGCTGCGAGCGCAATTTGGACGTGATGCGTTTAGTATTAAAAAAGTACAAAAAATATTTATACATAGTATATTCTACCAAGTACCAACTAAATGCAATAAACTTATAAAATAAGTTACAAGCATATTGAATTTAGGCCAATAATCTATTTTTATAACAAATAAATCAAAAGCAAAGTCTAGACCATAAAATACTTAGCAAAACCAATAAACAAGATATACGTTATTGTGTTTGTTTGGAACGTCTTTTAATAGATTTTATCTTATAAAAAGGCAAGTTAAAATATGTGGGAAACTTTTGTATGGTTTAATTTTGACTAAAAAGACCTAAATCCAGATTTGCGCAAAAATTGCGACCGTTGCTTAAGCATTACACTCACTTGGCGGTAAAATTGCGGTATAATGCAACGCAATATGGGATGCTGCATTTGGCACCTACGAAGCGAAATCTTAAATGCAATGCAATAATTCATTTAATTACGCAATGATGCGCGCGTTTTTTAAACCATATAGTGACATTGTACAAATCAAGTAGGGGGGTGGGAGTAGAATTAACACTTGACGTATGTTTTGCCTTCGAATTTTCTAGTTTTCTTTGAAAATTATGCCAATTTAAAAAATTTTGACAAATTTTTCTTAAAAAACTAGAATTATTTTTTGCCGAATGCACATTACCCTTTATTATACTTGGTTAGATTTATGCATAATATTCCGTTTCCATCATATTACTCAAAAATCCATCAAAATATTGAGTGTGCCGGTAGTATTGTAGACTTTAGAACTTGGCCTGTATATCATTTCGAGGCCTAATTGATTAGCAGGAATAGATAGTTCAAGAAGGCAACACTTAGAAAATCACCCAAATAGCCTATATGTGTGTGTTTATCGACTTGTTACACTGACTTGTCGACCTCCCCTAATAAACCTTTTTGTTGCACTCATTATTAGTGCAAGATACCCCTAGATCACCCATATTGAGCCAATCTATGTTTTCACCCAATGTTATATGTATTGTTACACCATTTTACCTTAGCCTACCCTGTAGTCTATATTTTCTTTGTGTTGAAATCTCTGGCTACTTAAGTCCATGGTTCGGAGGGAATATGAATGAAAATTATATGCATTCATGGAAGACCAATCAGATATAATCTATAACGACCCCCCTGTATCACCACAATTGACATTGTTTATCTCAAGTGGGGGGATGTATGTATAATATCGGATGTTGCAGGGGTAATAATTAAAGATATAAACTCCTGTAACATTTTGATATGTGCTTAAACACATATCATTTATTTCTTATTATTAAACTAAAAAGACCAATAATGAACAAAAACGACATAAAAATACATTCTATATGTTTGTATCATGAATTGTGTCTTGCAGGTACGGATTTATCAAAAAAGGACAAAAACAAGGCCAAATTGGATAAAACCGAGCACGAGAATGGAATGAGTGCGAGAAAACAAAGCCGAAGGCGTATTCATTTTATGGGCCAACCCGTACCCATTTTAATGGGCCGGGTTTGCCCATTATAACTTGAAGTATATAAATCTTAAGCCTAATGTACAAACCTTTATACTATCCTAATCCACTTACAAACATCCAATTCATACATAACCTGGCCCAAGTCAAGCCCAACATCCCAAACCGGTCAAACTCAAAACGTATAACAAGCGGGTCAAACATTACTGTTTACCTTTCTTTTTCCCTCCTTTGTTTTTACAACAACCTGAATCACAGGGTAAAATCTACCATTCACCACACGCTCCTATAGCTTCTAGAAGCACCTGACACCTCTAACACCTATTTAAGCCATGCTGGCAATCCCATGGATTCATATTGGCTATAGATACGTGGAGAGAGGATAAATGGCTTATATTTAATAATTTGAAGAAGGATTTTGATCAAGGGTCAAGATTTGAAAATGAAGGAGCATCTCAAAGGCCTAGAAGGTTCACCTCCTCACTATAAATAGAAGAGGATTTCACACAGTAAAGGATATCTAGTGTAGGAGTAGGAGTAGGAGTAGTGTAGTTTAGTAGCTTATTGTAGCTTATTGTAATTTTTAGCTTAATGTCATTTTATTAATGTAATTTACTTTTATAAAAGCATTGTAATCCTTTCCTTATTAATAAAAAGTTCATTTTTAGTAAATTGTGTTTTTAAATCCTGTTATGGATTAGAAATGTTTAGAATTAAGCTAATAAGCTCAAATAAGCTCATTACCTTATAGGATATTGTTTATTCAGCTAAGCTTTACCAAAAGCTTAGCTGAATTAGCTATTTAATCTTCATAACCTCAAACAGTTGAATAAGCCACTTGGAAGATAAGCCAGAAATAGAAGGGCTAATAGGGCTTATTTAGAGCTTATTTTGTAAGCTAGCATTGTAGATAATCTCTTAAGAGCATTTAAGCCCTTGTTTTGAGCAAAGGGAAAAGGTACATTTACTTCTTCCATTTTTAGCTTATTTCCCTTTTCAGCTTATCAAACTGCTTATTTCTGTTTATGCTTAGCTTATTTGTGCTTATCTAGTCTAGTATTAGCTTATTGCATCTATCTTATAGTTTAAATATAGCTTAATTTGTGTCTTCATTAAAACTGTCCATTTTAGTTGTTAATTTAGCTTATTAATAGTTTATATTCTAGAGCTTATTTTCCCTAGGTTTTTGCTTATTTGTCCTTATTAAGCTTAGAACTGGCTTATTTTGATATGTTTCTGTTTATAAGTTGATTTTTAAAATTTTAAAGGGGTGTCTGGTTTAAGAAGATTTGACATAATGGAAAGCGATTAGATTTCATAAGCTCAAATTAAGTCTTAATGATAGTTTTCATAAGCTTAAATATAGATTTGTTAAGTTTTTCTAGTATGGTTTATCAAAAATGCAAGTCTGCTAGTTCTAGAATTGTGCTAAACTGCTTGTTGGTAGATTTTATAAAATGAATACTTGAGGTGTGCTTTTTGAGCTCAAATCTAGTTACATTTACCTCAATATAAATCTGTTCTGAGTTTTTAGTTCGTAAAATCCTTTTTGAGTCTTAATTTTTAGCCTGCAAGCTGTCTAAAAGAAAAGCCAAAAACAAGTTTAGTTAGAACTGTTATTTCATTTTATCTTTTCTAGCTTAATTTCTTAGGAATTTTGCTTATTTTCCTGCTTATTTAAATTAATTGAGTTAAGTTCTTTATTTGTTTTCATAATTCAGCTTATTTCACATGCTTAATAGTCCTGAATTTTAAGCTTAAAGTTTTCAAAAATCCTTAAAGTCTATGTCCGAGTTGACTTACTTAATGCTTTTAGGTAATTTTCAACTTATTTAGGTTTGCTTAAATCTTTTCATAAGTGCTTATTAGGTATAGGTTTAGGACTGTTTTAGCTTATTTACTTATCTTTTAGCTTATTAGGTCCCAATTGTCTTAGCATAATGTTAGTTAGTTTTAAACTCAACTATCAACTTTAGGAGAGCTTTTTCCTAGCCTATTAATAAGTTTTAGTAAAAAGCTCTTTATTAAAGTTGTTTATTTTAGCTGGATCTTTAGCTTTTTCAAAAAGAAAATTAAAAAAATCAAGTTTTCAAAAAAGTGCAGGTCCAGGACTCGAACCTGCGACCTCACCTTCACAACATCAACACCTTAACCAGTTTGCCCTTGGGACTTTTTCCTTAACATCTTGCACCATTTAATTCTTATAGTCTCTTTTTAGTTTAAGCTTATTTTTCTTATTCGGATTTTAACAGCTTATTCATGTTAGCTTATTGAGTCATTTTTCCTTGTAATCATTCTTTTAAGCTTATAGAATTTTTATAAATTTTCTAAAGTTTTTAGGATTAGGTTTAGTATTTTTAATTTAATTTTTAGTATAATTTGGTTTAAAAAATAGTTTTAATTAGTTTAAAAATCCAAAAAAATTATTTTTCTATTTTTAAAAATTAGTTTAAGTCATTTTAGCTTAGAAATTTGCATTTTGAATTTTTAGAATTTGTCATTTTTAATAAAATAGTTAGTTAATTTTAGTTTTTAATTAGTTTTTAATTGATTTAAGTGTCGTAAGGTTTTTAATTTACCTTAATTTTTAGTCTAGCTTTCCTTTATTTGCTTTCCCTTTGCGTTATTAGTTTTAGAATTCAAATCCAAAACTAAAATGATAATTAAGCTTGATTCGCGACATGAACGTGAATTTCTATTCACCTCTCACTGGGGAGAACGATACCCGTGTTGATTACTTATTATTCTTTCCTAAGAATAATTTGTTTGATACTTTGTTTATGTATATGTA
>BQNB010116477.1:0-18925 GCA_026074375.1 Tanacetum coccineum
TTGAATACGCATTTTTAGAAGGTGACGACAAGTTGCCTGTCATCATTGCTAAAGACTTAAAAGATGAGGAAAAGGCAGCTAAGCGAGCCATCGCTTGGAAACTTTCTGATATAAAGGGTGTTAACCCATAATTTTGTACTCACAAAATTCTAATAGAAGAGGACTATGAACCATCTGTGCAAAGTCAAAGAAGGGTAAACCCAAAAATCCACGACGTTATCAAGAAGGAGGTGGAAAAACTCCTTGACGCTGGATTAATTTACCCCATCTCTGACAGCCCTTGGGTGAGCCCGGTACACTGTGTACCTAAGAAAGGAGGCATGACCGTCATCACAAATGAAGAAAGAATGAGGCTAATTCCTTACTGCGAATTGGTCACGGGATGGCGAGTATGTATTGATTACAGAAAACTTAATGAAGCCACCCGAAAAGACCACTTCCCATTGCCTTTCATGGATCAAATGCTCGAAAGACTCGCGGGAAACGAATACTACTGTTTCCTCGATGGCTTCTCGGGTTATTTTCAAATCCCAATTGACCCAAAAGATCAAGAAAAGACAACATTCACATGCCCATACGGAACATTTGCCTATCGTCGCATGCCTTTTGGGCTATGCAATGCACCTGGCACGTTTCAACGATGTATGATGGCAATCTTCCATGACATGATCGAAAAAACGATGGAAGTATTTATGGATGACTTTTCTGTCTTTGGGGACTCTTTCTCTACGTGCCTATCCCATTTGGAAAAAATGTTAAAAAGGTGTGAAGACACCAATTTGGTCCTAAACTTGGAGAAAAGCCATTTTATGGTGAAGGAAGGCATTGTTCTTGGACACAAAATCTCTAAGTCGGGAATTGTGACGTTATCGCTAAGCTCCCTCACCCGACTATCGTTAAAACTCCCTCCTCCGTATTCTGTCAAAGTGTCCGTAGTTGCCGTGGGCAACCAGAAGTAGTCAGTCACGGTTTTTAACCGTGATTCCATCAGGACTTCCTCAAAAATTTGCCCGTCCTATACTCATTTGCTTGACAAAAGAGACTCCAATTTTTCTTCTCTGAAGAGTGTATCGACCCTTTAATACAACTCAAAAGATTTGAAACTGAGGCTTCTGATTCTTAATTGCTCCCGACGGGAGACTTGCCTTTTGAACTATTGTGCGATGCTAGCGACTTCGCAATTGGGGCAGTCCGCCGGTGCAAATGAAAAAACAAGAGGCATTTTCAACCTAAACACTATGCTAGCAAGACTATTACGAGGCTTCAAACTCACTTACACTACTCTACCGAAAAGTAATTACTTGCCGTAGTTGTATGCCTTTGAGAATTGTACGTTCATATCTTGTTAATTTCCCAAAAGCATTAGTGTATACTGATCATTCTGCCAAATCAAGTATCTCTTTGCCAGAAGATGCTAAGCAAGACACATGAAGCGGTGAGATCTTAGTTGCTGCTCCAAAGAATTTGATATGAAATTCGGAGACAAAAAGGAGCTGAGAAACTCGCCGCCGATCATCTGTCCAGACTTTGAAAACCGCATCAAGACAAACTCGAGAACAAAGAAATAAATGAAGCCTTCCCTCCGAAACCTTGATTCTATTGCCTTCAGATCAAAGTACCCCATGGTTTGCCGATTTTGCAAACATCAGGCGGGAAATTTCCGTTATCAAGGGAATGACTCCCATCCAAAAAAAAATAAATTCTTCAAGATGGTCCTAAACATCATTCTGGGATGATCCTTTCCTGTTTAAGATCAGTGCTGATGCAGTGATAAACGTTGTGTTTCTGGCAAGAAAGCTTGTAGACTTTCTCCAAAGCTTGCCAGACAGTGACCCACTGGGGGACACTATGTGGCCAATTACAGCAGCAAGAAAAATCTTCGACTCAGGATTCTATTGGCCCTCCATCTACACAAGGATGGGCCAGACTTTGTCACCTCTTGTGAACATCTTTGTCAACGTCAAGGCAAACTTTCGCAACGTGATGAGATGCCAACAAAACTCATCCAAGTTTGCGAAATCATTGACATCTGGGGCAGTTGATTTTATGGGGCCAGTTCCCGTCTTCAAGAGGGAACAAGTACATACTTTTGTGGGCTGTTGACTGACTTGTCAAAATGGGTTGAAGCAAAAGCGCTCCCCACCAATGATGCCCGAGTTGTTTGCAAATTTTTGAAAACTCAATTTTCCTTTTTTCTCGATTTGGTGCACACCCGGCTATCACAGTATCGGGAACTCACTTTTTTTGCAATGACCAATTTACAAATGTCATGCTTAAGTACGAAGTTACTTCATCGTCTCCCACCGCGTATCACCACAAACAAGTGGGGCAAGTCGAGGTATCAAATCGTGTTTAAAAGCGTATCTTGAGAGAACCGTGGAGAAAATCGTGCCTCCTGTCGGGACAAGCTAGGATGAGATGCTTAACTGGGCCTCCGCACAGCTGTACAAAACACCCATCGGGTGTACTTACTCCATATAAACTTGTGTACGGGAAGCGTCAGTCATCTATCGATCGAGTTTAGAGCACTAAGCCTTACTGGGCACTCAAGCATACAAACTTTGATGTTCAAACGGCGGGTGATCACGAGGAAAGTTCAAACTGCATGAAACTAAATGAACTTGCGTGGATCAAGCCTACGAAAACTCTTTGATTCAATAAAGATAAAACCCAAAAGGATACACATGCCTAAGACAAAAACCTCGTTTTTCCAACGTTGGTGAGCGTGTTCTCCTTTTCAACTCATACTGAAGATTTCCTTCGGGCAAATTGTAATCCCCCTTTGGCCTGGACCATTCACTTATTGGGTCCTAGTATTTCCTTAAGGCACCAGCGAGTTATCTTCAGAACTCCGGGCCCCAACTTTAAAGTGAATGGTCATCGTATAAAACATTACTTTGGAGGGGACATACCAACCAAGGTTGTCCCGGATCTCCAGACGTTCCCCATGGAACAATAAATTCGGGGGACGGGTCAAGCGTCGGGACCCTAAATAAGCGCTTCGTGGGAGGCACCCCATGCTTATCAGTAGTAATTGGAATAAAATAGAGATGTTTGTTGTGTGAGAAGGCTTTCAATTTCCATTACCCGTGTTTTGTCCATGTTTTGTGTGCTTTGTGTTGTATATCCAGGATTTCCCGGATTGTGAAAACTCTCGTGCTTGCAGTATTTCATAAGAGTTTCACATCCTCAGCTTCATTTTGGGAATCCAGTATCCAAATCTAATCGACTAACGTTTTATCTTTTGGCATACTTCATAAACCGGCCTTAAGATGTACGTAGGAACCCCGTGAAACATCGAGGACGATGTTTAGTCGAGATGGGGGGATCTTCGATTTGATTTTTGCCTGCAGTCGGTTGTTATCACGCAAATCCCGTTTTTCCACCAAATTTTTGCAAAAAATAACCAAAGAAAAAAAATGAAAAAAATTTTAAAACATATTTTCACAAATAAAATAAGTGTTTTGGTCAACAAGTTTTGACTTTCCCAAATGGTAGAATGAGAATAATTTTTGACTCGACGAGCGTTGTTTGAGCCCTAGCTAGTTCCCTCAACTTACCGTTTGAGGCTAAGGCTTTCAACGAATTCGATTTGCTTCGTAATGTTAAAAAGGTGAAGAACTTGAAGTTAGAGTTAAATATAAATTTAGTGCTGAACGAAAACTATATTGAGTTACTTGTCTTTTTCTCCCATTAGCTCTAATCCGCCAAATCATACTGCTCAATTCAATACAACTAAGTCAAACCAATGTTTTTTAGAAAAAGCTTCAAATTTGTAACTCGATTCTTTACAAAAAGATTTTTCTGTTTTTGAGACTTCCGAAAGTTAAAATTGCCAAAGAAGCATGAATGAAGTATGAATGCAAAAATGCATGAATATTGAATTTGTGCCAATGAAGCATACATTTGATTATATGGAGCAAGTGAAAGATGTGTCGTGATATCCCACCCCGCTAACCACAGTGGGGGTCAAACTCAGACATCTTTACTTTCCTAGGATTTGGTGGGTTGGGATATCTCACCAGGAAGCGAGGTCTAGGTGAGGGTTTCAAACTAAGACACAAATCCTTAGCCATTTTTAGGAAGAAGGTGTTGTGTGATTTCCTCACTACGCTAGCAACTGGGTTGGGTTTTCATACTAAGAAATCATCGTTGGTTATGAATATCCTTCTAGGAGCGAGGCCTAGGTAGGAGTTCAAACTAAGCAAACACATTCTAGCTTTAAGAACTAATGAATATAATGATGAAGATGGTTGGCAAAAAGTTCTACAGTTAAAATCTGTTTCCTGTTTAAATCAAGTACAAGGTCTTAATATGTTGTTTGCTTTTGAGTATGATTCATCTTGAAAATCACGACTATGAAAATAAGTTGATCTATGGTTGAGTTGAATGAGTACAACGCACATTTTAAATCATATACTACATGTTGGAGTTAAAAGTTCACAATCATAAGTACGAGTGCTCAAGCAATGTAGACTTAATTGACAAAGGATCTTGTTTTTAATGCTTGTTTTGGAGCCTAGTGTAAAAATCGGGGGGACGTTGAATTTATCCGTCAGGACAATTCCGTAGATTATTCATGGTCGTGTCTCATTCTATGATCCCAGTGTTAAATAAAATAAAGAAGTCAAACAGGTAGCGAAAAAAAAAAGAAGAAAAATCCAAAAATATTAGGAATAGTTAGTGTACAAATAAAAATAGTAAAAACGGGACTTGTCGAAGCTTTTGATTCTTAGTTCTTTCTTTTTGAACGAACACTTTGCTACTTTTCAAAGTTAAGTGGTCGAGGGGATTGAGGATTAATTTGTTTTTTCGTACATGCTTACTTCATAGCATTGCGTGAGGCACGGCTACCTTAGTATGGGTGATTTTGGTATGTGCTTAATTACACATACCTTTTACCTTTAAAAACGTGCTAAAAATAACCAAAAAAACGGACTTAAAATGCCAAATATATGCTTGTTTTGCTAATTGTATTGTGCAGGAACGGATAACTAAGAAAAGGACGAAAAACACAGCCAAAACGACAAAACCGGACATCGGAATGGAAAAAGAACTTGAAAGAACAAAGCCAAATCGAAGCCGTAAAGTCCAATCAAGTCAAAAAGGCAACATAAAAGTCAACTGTCCTAAGTCAAAGTCAACCCAATTCAACCTCCGAGGCCAGAGTCAAAGAAAAATATAAGTTTATGGACTGAAAATATTAATCCCTAAAACTTATATTTAAAAAGAAAAGAGAAAATGAAGAGAAAGGGCCCCAAATTGCCATTTTGGCAAAGCCTATACCACAAGGGCCATAGCGGCCAAATCCCTCACTTGTTACCACACCCAAGGACGTGGGGACAAAGAGTTTATATAACTCTGTGGGGACTTGTTTGCCAAGTCCCAAAAAGTTTTATAACAACCAGACGAAGGGGTGCACAGATACTATAACCATCAAGGACTAACTTTGTCATAAAACACAAACCTACACCTCTGTTTATAAAATCAAACAAAACTTATCCCCGCCCTTTGTTTTCCCCCCCCCCAAACCAATCACGGGTTTTGTTAACACCACTTTTACACCCTGTTGTTTCTTCTCCACCAACCATGATACTCACCTCACCCCCTTCGCCACCTAACTTTTCCCAGCTGTGAGATTGCCAAGTTGGCAATCCCACACCTCCCAAGGCCTTGTTCGACGACCAAGATTGATTTTTGATGAAATTGGAGGGCTAAGATGTGTTTGCTTTCCCCCCTCTCACATCAACAACAACAAGAACTACCAGTATAAAAGAAGATGAAAGACAGAAGATTAGAGAGTATTAGTTTTAGTGTTTTTTTTTTCCCAATTTCCTTTGTAATTTTCTAAATTCATGTATTGTTCATGAGCTTTTAAAGTTTTCACAAGGTTTTCAATTTGAGTTTAGTATTTTGGTTACTACATTTGTGACTCTGCTTTAGTTTTTTAATGAAGCAAGTTAAATCGTGTTTATGTTTTAAATTTTCAAGGAAATAAGCCATTTCTTTAGCAATAAGCTCCGTAATAAAGCTGGTTTTGCTTTATTACATTTTCTTAAGCTCAAAAGATATACACAACTTGGTTTAAAAGCTTTTATAAATTGCTTTGTTCATTAATGTTTCGAATACCTCCTTTTTGTATACAAGTTTCATTCAAATTTGGAAGCTCAAGGAGGTAATAAGCTCCCAAGAGCTTATTGAGCTTTTAAGCTCAGGTTTAGAGGCTAAGGAGCCATTAGGTCAGGGTTTTAAGCCACTCACTCAGAAAGAGTGGCTTGGTTCTGAGACAACAAAAATCCAAGTTTCAATTCTCAATTTTCACTTAGCTTAACTTTTAGCTTAAGGCATTAGCTTATTTGTTTTTAATCTTTGCAAACACATTAGTTTAGAATTGTTATTTGGCTGTTTTAAGTTCTCATTGCATGAATGTGTGTAATATCACCTTATCTTTCAAAAACTGTCACTTAAGTAGCTTAAGCTAGTAGAGAAACTAGCTTATTTTTCCAAATAAGCTAGGCAATTTATAGCTTAAATAGTTTAATTAGTTCATTTTAAGTAGAAGTGGATAAAAGGATTTAAAAGTTTTAGCTTTAAAATAGAGTTTAAAAGTCACTTTGGTTTGGACAGTGTTGAAGTAAATGGGGTGTTTGGCATACAGCTTAGAAAACTTCAAAATGGCTTTGGCATGGGTTAAAGTCATTTAGTTAGATTAAGCTTAAGATTTAAGCTTCATTTAAGCTGTTTTATAAGTCCTTTTAGTTTGAAAATTGTTTTTCAAGTTTTTATAAACCATTTTGTAAACTGTGATTTTTGAAAAATCCCAAATGCCTTATTAATTAAGCCACTTGGATTTTGAGTGTTGTGTCAAGAAAAAAGTGTACATTTTTGTGAGTGTAAAACCAAGCTTGCCGACAAAACCCTTGGTGTTTTGACTTTGTAGTCAATAAAACCACCAAGGTTCTTAGTGCCACAGTTTTAACAAACCCCAAACACCTTTTTCACCATCAAAAATAAGCAAGTAAAAATGATTTTTAAAAGCTCAAAATTTGTGCACAAGTTGTTAAGCTAGGAAACTAAATCTGTTTAAGCTTATCTTTTCAATTTGAGCTTATTTGACAGCTTTTAACAAGCTGTCAAATAAGCCCATAGTTTTAAGCTTAAATCTCCCCTGGTGGCAAAGTGGTAGATTTTTAAGCCACTTTTCTTTGGTGTTTAAGCCAATTTAAGCTCAAGTTTTATTGCTTAGTTTAAGAGCCATAAGCTCTTAAATAAGTCCCTTGAATTTTAGCTTTTGAGAAGCTTATTTGTGGGCTTATTTTAAAGCCCAAACTTGGCATTTGACTGTTTTTGAATGACTTAGATTTAGGGATTGCTTAATTTTCATTTTCAGCATTTTCAGCTTATTTAATAAGCCCACTTGTGTCCCATTAGCTTATTAGGTAGTTTTAAGTTATTAGATTAGCTTTTTAAGTGTTACAAATAGCTTATTTCATTTGTCCAAAAAAAAACCCCAGGAAGGATGGTAAGTTTTTCCAGTTTTTAAAGCAGACCTTTCAATAACTTATTTCACTGCTTATTCCCTGTTCAAAATAGTTATATAAAGCATTTTTAGAATGTAATCCGAGGTCTAGTTTATAAAATTACTTACTTTTTCATTTAGGTCTTATTGTAGCTTAAAATTAAGCTCAAAGTAGCATCATTTCTTGGCCTACTGTGTGTCCGTGAAAACAATAAGCTGCTAAACAACTTATTGGTGTTCACTTTGATTAATTTAGTATAGTTTAGTAGCTATAACATAAAGTTAGGTTAGTTATTTAGCCTTTTGTATTCATGCGCAAGCTTATTAGATTTGTTTTAAGCGTTAAGTGATTTGAAAATTAGTTAAGAAGTCCATTTTCTGTGAAAATAAGCCCTTAACTGCTTATTCTTTGAGCTTTTCAAGAAAGTCCCTTTGTTAAAGTTATAGAGATTAAGCTCTTTAATAAGTTTGTAGTTTTAAGTTTTAGCTAAATCTCACTTTTTCAATAAGCAAAAATAAGCTAGTATCGTAGGGTCTCTGTTTAGTTTCTTTTCTCAATAGTTTCAGGTTACCCGTTTACATTGTAGTGTAAATTGTTAATAGTTAGCCCGCCTACCCTTTAGTTTAGTTTGTACAACTCTAACCCTAGGACTTTTAGAAAAAAAAAAGGGGAAGACACTTGGCCCGGGTGAGCAAGACTCGAACCCGGGACCAAGCGATACATCCCCTTTAACCAACACACTCTACCACTGCGCCCTTGGGTCTTTTTCGTTAAAGACTCAAGGGCTATAATACTTATAGTGGTTTTGGCCAATAAGCCTATAAGCTGAAAAAGCTTATTTTCGGGCTTATTTCTTAAGCAACCTTGTGTTTTTTCATTTTTCGTAGGAACTTTATAGAGTAAAGTATTTTTTGTAAATTTTTCAGAATTTTTTGTAATCATTTAATATTTTTTATAATTTAATTTAGTTAAAAGTTTATTTAATTCATAAAAATAGCAAAAATTATCATAAAAAGATTTTGTTTTTTTGAAAATTTTCTTTATCATCTATTTGTAGGAAAAATATAAATAATTTCGTAGGGTCATTTTTACAACTTTTTACTTTTAATGCAAGGGTCCGAGGTGCGGTTTTTTTGTCTTTGACTCGTTTGTGGTACAAAACGAACTCCGTTTTCCGGTCTATGTCTTTTTCATTCTTCGTTATTTGTCCCGGTCAAGAAGTTTAGAAGTGGAAAATTCTTCGTAGGGTTTATTTTTTAAAGGTTTTAGTGTTTTTCCCCCTTGTTCGGGATTCGTGCCTTTTGTTTTTAGCTTAAAATTCATAATTTTTTAGGTTTTTCTTAAACGTTTTTGTTCGTTAATCATCTAATTTACTTTTCAACTTCCCAAATTAATTCCTTCCTCCTTCAAACTCAAATCTTCGACTGTATCGATTTTCCAGTCCAGCCTCGTTGGGGATAAACGACCCCTGGACATTTCTATACTATTTCTCGGTTTTATTGATTGTTGATTTTTACACTTTTTTAAATATATTTAATTTGTTATTATATATTATATATATTTACAGTGTGAATTGTCGCACAACCAACGTAATCACTTTTCCTTTTCCTGAAGGTGTACACCTTTCTTTAATTTAGGAACATGGCTTGAAAGAGACCACAACGCATTTGGACATTAAGGAACGAGGTTTGAACCGTTTTGACCAAATGTCATTTGATGAAGAACGAGGCTTGAACTGATTGGAACCAGATCATCATGAATCCATGAGGTCCGAGGCTTAACTGTTGTGATCAAGCGACATCAAGATGAAGAACAGGCCTAAACTGTTTTGTTGTCAAACTTCTTTTGAAGCATTGTTCATACTGATTTGAATTCCTTGAACTTTGGACGTAAGATATCATCTTTTTGGTAACCAAACTCTGAGTCTTTCCTTTAATGGATGGACAGATTTACTGCAGTTGAGTTAGAAGTACATGCACTAAAATAAAGAGTTTGATTGCATTCATATGGGTTAGTGATATCATCATTTGAACCATTTGGAGGTTCACTGTCAACTTTGGTTTGGTGCTATCGGTGAACATCTTTCCAGTAGGTATCCACCTAAGACTAACAGTCTTGATAATGTCTACCCGTTGGTTCCACCTAAGACAAGATCTAGGAGTGTGTGTTTCATCCATGCACAGCGAAGAAGACACTTATTGAGAGAAAACCTTTGTCCTATACCATTCTGCCTACCAGGTTTATGAGTGTGGTTCTTTGGTTCAACGGGATTGTTGTTTCTGATCTTGGGGGTATAAACTTTAGCATGAGAATTCACCTTATTCAGGATCTTTATTATACAATCATCATGATTTGTATTAAAGACATATTTATGACAAATCGAACAAACAAATTATTTGGAGTCCAAGAAGAAACTAGGAAATTCCTAGAGTTGAATCTAACTAGAGCTCACCAATTTGAACATCCACCAACACACTTAAGATACAGGAGAACCTCCTATATATGTTTCTAGGTTTTGGTGTACATGCATTAGGAGTGCAGTGTGCTCTAGTAGAGGCCATATGCTTATGACTAGGAATCCTGGTTTTGTCTTGTGTCATTTTCCTAGCATCCTCTAGAAAGTACGCATGAACCATATCATTAGAACCATACGATTCTTTATGGACATTCCCTAGAGTAGTTAGGAGGTGCATTCACCTGATGAGGTTTGCAGCAGCAGATTCTACTAACTTTTAGCAATAAATGGATGAGTGACTGTTTTTGACAAACATCATTTTTCTCACAACTGGGAGGCAAACCGTGGTCTTGAAATTCTAGGTCGTATCAGTTACGTAAACGCAGTCGGCTGTCTAACAACTAAATGGGTTTCTAGATGGTTGTAAAAATGGCGGTTTCCCCCCAAAGATTGATGCTTGTGTTTAAACTTAGAATCTACTATAATTTTCCTGTTAGAAACTTTCTAACTTCAATATTTAATGCCGACTTTGCAAAACCGTTTTCCTGAATCTGAGCTTTTAATCAGCATTTCGACATGACTTTTGATCTATTTTGAGAAATTAAAGATTCACTTGTCTTTATTACTGAATGCGTGTCTTTTTTAATTGAATCATAAAGTTCCTTTGTAAGTTCTGTTTCAAATCACATTTTCTTTAGGTAGTTTCTCATTTGCTGCAAGTAATTAGCCACCCGCAAATTTTTAAAAAAATGGACCAAAAGTGTTATACCCGGTAAAGATAGTGGACCAAAATTGTAGTTTTCTCAAAATAGTATGAAGATTCAAGGATAAAGACAAGTGTTCAAGTCTTTTACAAAGCAATGCTCAATCAATATCATCGTGTTTCAAGATCTTTCATCAGCAACATTATGTGATTGAAATCTACATTCAAGATCAAGTTTGAAGATAAAGATTTCATGCAAGATTTTTTAAAAGATTCAAGCTGCTCAAAAGAAGATCAAGTTAGCTTTTGAGAATGCTGATTAGAGTTTGAGAGTGGAGTTGATACCTTCAGAGATAAAGAGAACTATCCTATTATATAAGGGAAGAAAATTATATTGGGAGAGATTTGCTACAAGGTCGTCCTCAACGTTCATAAAGAATTCTCAGCGTTTTCGAGCTTCAAAGAAAAAGAAAATGACAGACTACTTCAGAATAGAGTGTTCAAAGCACAAGGAAGAAGTCGTCATAAAAAACATAATAAGAATAGTTCCCAAGTACATCATTTAGGGACAGAATGTTAAAAATAAAGAAATAATCTACTTGTAGCACTGTTATAAAGTGTATGGACTAAATATGTTAAGTTGGGAAAGTTTAATAAAGATAGTTAACCAAAGGGTATAAATAGGGTATTTATGCCATGGTTAGATGTACTCCCTCCGTCCCAAAATTATTGTCTCCTGACAAAAAACACACAGTTTAAGAAAAGTGCATTTATTACTGCTTCTCTCTCTTACTTTTTGACAGAATGACAGTTTTACCCTTAACTAATTAATTAAAGTCTTCTTTAAAATTTGTAATATTAATTTCAAACAAGGGTAATATAGTAAACTTAATCAAACATTCCTATCTATTTTTAGTAGTGGACAAATAAATTTCATTTTCTTTCATGTGTAATACACCGTATGTATTTACAACTCTATGAATGACCGCTTCAAGTGTATCCAGGTTCTCGAGTAACTCACGTCTATACGCACTAGGTTCACAACGCATGAAGTGTTCGAAGTCTTGTTGCCAACCTTGATTCAGAAGATCCGTTGCATTTACCCCTTTTGAGGCAAGAAATTCCTTGAACTGTGTTCTGAGTGCTTGAAGACAAGTCTTTGCATTAACCCCATGAAGATTCTCTCTTTCAAGTTGTAGTCTTAACTGATCCAGATTATGAAACATCTTCAATTTGAAAGTCTGATGCTCTTCACCAAAGAATGAGCGAAATGCTGGTTTAAATGCATCAACAGCATAAGGCGAATTAAGGAGATAGAGATCATGAAGATGTGTCTCGAGTTGTTCAAACCATGTCATGCAGTTGGAGTGCCTTTGTTTTGCGAGCCGTTGCGTCAGTTGAAGCTCTCTCTCTCTCTCTTAAATTAGAATTAGAAGATTCTATTGAAATTCGATGTGTGAAATAAATTTAAGGATCTTAAGTAGATAATGTGATTGATGTTGTGGTTTTAAATGCAATTAACGTTCACGGGATTTTACAAGTCTATGATTAAAACCGATAAAAGATTAACGGGATTTTACAAAATCAATAAAAAACCGTGAATGAATAATTGTTTGTGATTTAGGTTTGTTTGTTGTGGTTTGATTATCTTTGAAATACTTGGTTGTGGTATTTGGTTTATTGATTTGTTTGAAATTTGGCGCAGTTGGATTATAATTTTTTTTACCGTATTACCAAAATCTAAATTTGGTGTAAAAATAAGCTAAAAAGGCTAAAGAAAAAAATTATATTTTACTTAATTTTTCCCGCCAAAAAGTGTCGCTAAAAAGGTGTCGACCGAATTTTTTTTACCCTATTACCAAAATTTGAATTTGATGTAAAAATAAGTTAAAAAGGCTATAAAAAAAGATTACAAATTACTTAATTTTTCCGCCAAAAAGTGTCGCTAAAAGGGGTGTCGTCTGGATACTTTTCTTATATATATATTTTTTAAACCGCCTCCTATATTTTAATCAAACCGCCGCTGTTTTGATCAACTCGCTGCCTAGTTTTCTTAATCAAACCGCTGCTTATAGAGACAACTCGTCGTGAAGCTTTGTTAACTCGCCGGCTAATGAGAAACTCAAACCGCCGCTATGTTAGGCAACTCGCCATTTATTTTTATATTCAAACAGCCGTCAGTTTTAAATTTTGGCAGAGTAAGGTTTGTTTTTGCTTAATATAATATTCAACTCGCCACAAAACCTGTCAAACCGCCTTCAATCTTAAGCAACTTGCCACCTTATAAGGCAAACCGCCGGCTGTTTTAACTAATATTAAATTCAACTCGCCTTTGACTTGGTTAACTCGCCTTTGACTTTTTTCTAAAAACGTGGATCTTGTCCCCCTTTCCTATCAAACCGCCACTTAGAAAATAGTATTATATTCAAACTTCCATGTAGAACATAAGGACGAATTCAACAAAAATCAAACCGTATGATCTTTTTAACCACAAAACAAAGCTCTAATATACAATACTAAGATGGTGTATGAAGATTAACCTTCCAATAACATGTATTTCTTCGTGGATCATAAAAACGAAGCAACCCTCCACGAAGAACACCAAACTTAATAACCTTATAAATCGAACTAGGAGCTTGTATACCACGTGAAATTGTTACAATCTAACCTTTTTGATGTGTAGAACAAGAGAAGATCAAGATTAACAAACAAATAAGCCAAAATTAAAAATCAAAAATGAGCTATAGGCTTTTTTGCTTCAAAATGAACCACGAATTTGATCTTTTTAACCACAATAATCAACCACGAATCCACACGTAGCTCTGATGCCAATTGTAGGATCCCGAATTCACACAAACATGTATAGATCTAGAGAGATCTAGAGAGAGAAAGTTAGAGAGAGAATGGTTGAGAGAGAAACTAATAAAAACACACTTAAGAGTGTGTGTAAAATGAATAGATGCTTACCTCTTCCAAAGTTGGAAGAGGTATTTATAGTTCTTACAAAATACCGGGTATTAGTACACGATTCAATACCGAAAGTCGTACGTTTAACTATTAAACTACGAGCTATAATGAACAGTAAAATACACGGGGTGACCGAGTCTTTTTCTAATATCTAACAATCTCCCCCTAAGGGAGGTCACCCCTGAAAATACTAAACTTAAGCTCTTCAATCTTCAGATTGATCTTATGTATAGCTCGTAAACGTTTGATTTCATTGATCTGTATCTTGTGAATCTGAAGTAGTGAACTTTAGACTTTTAGGCTTTAGCTTGACTTGTATGTGATCTTTGAGCTTCTTTGAGATCATCATCCAATCATAATCTCTAATCATCATCATGTGATCTTTTGCCGTCTTGTGAACTTGTGTCATTCTGAATGATATGCTCACACTTTTCTTGATCTTGAAAGCTTGAATATTCAGAGTTACGGAAGCTTTAAAAACAGATACTTGAGCTTTCATGATATCTTCGAATGTGTCATTTGAGTATGAGCACGCGGTTATGAACTTGATTATGCTAGAACAGGGTATCTCCATTTCCATCTTTAAATGATCCTGTAATAAAACAGTTAGCAATAATAGGAAATTGATTTGTAAAAACAATCGATGCGATAGTTTGCAAAAGAGTTTTGTAACACATCAAAAAATAGTAGCTATTAACTAAGAACAAACCAATGTACAACATAAACATGAGATGCAGTTTTCAAACGAATAGACTTTTCTGTAGTGTTTCTGAAATGAAGATAGTCTTTGTAATTGGATAAACTCGCCAGGGTGATTCATTTTACTTACTAACAGTGCAACCAATGTTGTCTATACATCATGTATTAAACATCAAAACACTAACTTAAACGCGCATACTAAAATTCACTTCTTTCAAAAACGGATGTTACCAAAAGTTCTTTTTTTACTAATAAACTACCACAAACACCCCTTTAATAAGCAATTCTTTCTATGTAACAATTGATGTTGAATGATTAAATATATGGACAATATTCACTCACCAAGATCAGACCCACCCTTGGCCGCTATATCTGGAAGCCAAATATCCACATTTCACGGTCCTTATCATGGTGTTTGTACACCAAGAACAGTTGCAGTAAGAAAGCGTTAATTTGGGCGGCCCTTTATATTAAGACAAAGATATGTGTTTATTCCATCGTGCATCAAGACACCTAGAGAGGAAAAATGCAAAACTGTTACATATACCAAATAAACAGCAGAGTCATATAACATGCACTCAAGGCTCGAATAAAATAAACTATAGGCAACAGGAGAAAGCGTCAAAAGGTAAACTAAAAGCTGGGAAGAAAACAAAATCAACACTGGGTAAAGACAGATAAGTGGTAACTAAGCAACATAAAAAATTATTGTATATTTATTTGTAAACCTCAATGCACCTATTATCTCGAGAAAGTACTAAACTTCATGTACAACATAGTATGCTTGAAAGAATGAGTACACTAAACATATTGTCTTTCTGCAATCTATATAGTGGCTCCAATAATCTCACTTTGTGTGGTTTATGACTTATTTGGTTTTGTGCTTATGTTTCATAAGCTCACTTTGTGTGGTTTATTTTAAAACTTTTCGGCTTATGTAGGTTCTTTATGTCATAATAAGCTTATATAAGCAGAAAAGTTTCAAAATAAGCTACAAAAAGTGAGCTTATTTATTTCAAATCAAACAGCTTATTTCAATACCAGAATCAATAACCAAATAAGCAATAAGAATGAGCAATTCCAGTTTATCCCCAAAAGCATTTTGTAATCTCATAATCCTTTTGTATTGCCTGTGTTTGGATTATAATAACATTATTATACTCATTTTGATACCCTCAAAAATCATCAACAAATGAAAACCCAATACGACATTCTAAAAATTAATAAAATGACCCAGCTTTTAATGAAAGACACGAAGTTTGATTTTTCTGATGATTGCAAAAAAGGCATTTAACATTTTGAAAGAAAAACTAACCACTGCGCCTATCATAATATCTCCCGATTGGAACGTGCCCTTTGAATTAATGTGTGACGCTAGTGACTTCGCTGTTGGATTTGTGTTAGGACAACGAATAGAAGGGAAATTTAAACCGATCTATTACGCCAGCAAAACTCTGAATAATGCCCAAGAGCATTACACCACCACTAAAAAAGAACTTCTTGCAGTTGTTTTTTCTTTTGATAAGTTTCGCCCATATCTTATCTTATCAAAAACCGTAGTCTATACTGATCATTCAGCTTTGAAGTATTTGTTTAGTAAACAGGATGCCAAACTAAGGCTTATAAGGTGGGTTCTACTTCTTCAAGGGTTTGACATTGAGATTAAGGATAAAAAGGGTCAGAGAAACTACTGTGATCAATTGTCGAGACTTGGAGAACCCATGAGCTTGGGAAACATTCACGGAAGAGGAAATCGCTGACAAGTTTCTCGACGAACATCTTATGATATTGAAAACCAAGTTAAATGAGGACGAACCATGGTATGTTGATTATGTTAATTATATCGTTGGAAAAATTATGCCTCCAAAAACGGACGCCCTAAAAAAAGAAGAAGATTTTTATCTCAGTAAGATGAATTATTTTTTAGGAGACCCCATACGCCATTCAAGCAGCCCCCAACAATAAAATGAGGCGATGCATTCTGGAGGTGAAAGCCGTGACATCAATTACTAGAAGAAAAGTCTATGAATCGGGATTCTTTTAGCCTAGCATCTTTAAAGATACTAAAGATTACGTAATGAGATGTGATGCATGTCAAAGATCTGGAAACATATCATCAAGAAGTGAGATGCCTCATAACAATATTCAAGTATGCGATGTGTTTGACATATGGGGGTTAGACTTTATGGGACCCTTTCCTAACTCAAAAGGAAAAAAATATATAATGGTAGCATTGAACTGTGTATCAAAATGGGTCGAAGCTCAAGCACTTCCTACCAACGATGCTCGCATTGTGATTAAGTTTTTGAGAAGGCTATTTGCAAGATTTTGAGTTCCTAAAGCGTTAATTATTGATCGGGGGACACATTTTTGTAACTCTCAGCTAGAAAAAGCCTTGCAAAAGTATAGAGTAACACATAAGTTATCAACGGCATATCACCCTTAAACTAATGGGCAAACTGAAGTGACCAATAGAGCTATTAAACGTATCTTGAAAAAGGTTAGTTGGATATAATCCGAAGAATTGGTCTGAAAAACTTGACACCTATTGTATGCACCCCCTTTAGATTGGTATATGAAAAAGCTTGTCACTTGCCTGTGGAGATTAAACATAAAGCATATTAGGCACTAAAACAATGTAATATGGATCTCACAGCTGCAGCAAAGAACCGTTTCATGGAACTTAATGAATTGATGGAATTAAGAGATGGAGCGTACGAAAACACCCAGATCTACAAGGAAAGAACTAAGAGACGGCACGACTCTAGGCTTCGTGGGGATAAGAACTTCAAAGTGGGAGACAAGGTATTGCTATTTAACTCTAGATTTAAGATGCATCCAGGTAAGCTCAAATCAAGGTGGTACGAGCCAAATGTGGTAAAGATTGTGTATTCGTATGGAACCATAAAGATCATCGATAGAAAAGGGATCAGCTTCAAAGTTAATGGACAAAGGTTAAAGAAGTACCACGATGGACATACTGATGCAGAAGATAAAGAAGTAGTAGAATTCGAACAAGATACAATGTAATGAAGGAAGGAAAAAGTCTAACTTAAAGACTAGTTGAAAGAAAAGTGCTTCCCGGGAGACAACCCGAATTGTTATTTATTTTTATCGAGTATGTCTTCCTGATGACATCAAATAACCTCTATTTTATAGCATCATTTATCCCATGTTATTAACCCATTTTGTATAATTATTGCAAAGAATTGTTACTTAATTGTTTATATTTAAGAATTGCAGTAATTATGTAGTACTTGGTAAAAGTTAGCAAAAGGCGCGCATTTTGGAGCTTAAATGAAGATATTTTGAAGATTACTATTCTAAAGACCAATACGCCGCATCCATCAAGGAAGATATGGCGTATCTATGCCTGCACTCACCAAAGACCACAAAGGAAAGAAGATCAATACGCCGTATCCAGAAGAAGTCAATACGCCGTATTCAAGATATAGTATGTGAATATTCTGGAAGATATCAAATGTGGTCCCTACTCTAAGAAACCCCCAATACGCCGTATCAAACCGACTTCTAGACCCTATAAATACAAAACTCAAAAACGAGTTTTAAGTGTACTAAATCATATTCTCGATACCTAAACCATAAAAGTCAATTTTCAGAGGAGAAAAAGAGCAGAAGAGGTCGAGCAACGTTATCTAATCCATAGAAGACAACGTGTAATTCCATATACTTTAGTAATCGT
Organism: Tanacetum coccineum; assembly: GCA_026074375.1. Classification (NCBI taxonomy): domain Eukaryota; kingdom Viridiplantae; phylum Streptophyta; class Magnoliopsida; order Asterales; family Asteraceae; genus Tanacetum; species Tanacetum coccineum. The sequence goes on from BQNB010116477.1 coordinate 18,048, forward strand.
TCAGTTTTTGGTATCATTCGTTAACTCGGTTAGTTTGCCTTGGCTAAATAATTGCTCTTGTATTTATTATGACACTTGAAGGCTAATACCTTCGGGTATTAGCTATTATTATGAAGATCTGAATGTTTGGTATTGTTTATCTTGATTTCTTGATTTATCGTTGAATGCTTGTTTATGTTTATCAATTTATACTTGTTTACGTGTTTTGTATGCGACCTGCCATTCAACTGGATCTAGTGATACGGACTAAGTAATCTAGAGTCTGGGATAGCTCTCCATATAGTGATTTATACATCTAGAATCATAGGATCACAAATATTGTCCTGCTAAATCTGTGTCTAGGATGCGCTTCAGGCTTAACTACTTAATTGGATATTGCCAATGGTTTATTGAACGTGTTGACTAGAAGGTGGACCTAGATAATTCAACAAATAGCGTACTGATTCCATTGGATAGTTGGACAAGTAGACTAGTAGTGTATAAATTGTCATTAAGCGATAAGTGGGTAAAGTCTCTATGAGCTGGGGTCTAACAAGATCACCATTGCTTTAATCCCTAAGATAGATTATAATCAGCAAATAAGGATGCTTTAATTGTGACAGAATTAATGTGTCTAGGTCTTAGGAAGAAGTCTCGCTTAAATCTTAAGAATGATATGCCACCTCGAGAGAAGAAATCATTGTACTTAATAAACAAACCAACGTTCTAATAAGATTAATAATAGTTAATACAGTTTTCTTATATTTGGCTCAACCGCTCTTTTATCTTCTGTGGTATATCCTATATCATAACACGAAGTCGATTCTTGGATTTGGCTAGTTTCTAAAGAGAGAAACACTAGAGAGAATATTCTAGAGAGAGAAAATGTGTTTCTTTGT
>BQNB010116478.1:0-21357 GCA_026074375.1 Tanacetum coccineum
CTCTCTTATTCCTAAATCCTCTAAGGATTTTATTTATTATTGGTGACAAATAAATTTAATTCTTATTCATATAAAGTAACAGCGGTTTAGATCACAATTAGTTTGAAATCCTTTCCTAAAGAGACTATATGATGAGAATAAGGTCCACATTAAGGTTTTAATTTTGCATAATTTAGGGGTATCCTTTTTATTTCATCCGAAACAACTCAACTACGAGTTCGGAGACGGAGGCTTTATTTAGATAACCCCGAAGTCGAAATTTGGCTTTTATTATTATTATTATTATTATTATTATTATTATTATTATTATTATTATTATTATTGCTACATTATTATCCCCTCGATCCTTTAAACAACTGCCACATCGGTATGCGAGCCGACCATGGTCCAGGAGTCTTATTTCAACCAGGAGATCCTTGACTTTTTTGAAAACTGTCACATCGGTATGCGAGCCGACCATGATCCAGTAAACTTTTATCAGTCTCGGATTTATTATTATTATTATTACCTCCACCCTTTAAACAGCCGACCATGGTTCAGTGGTCTTATTTCGGTTTTGGTTTATTATTATATTTATTATTATTATAGCCAAGTTTCAAGTCCTGTGGTCTTTTAACTATCTAGACAACGGTAGCGAGCCGTTAGGAATCGGTAGCCTATTTCCCCACAACACTGATAAAACCTCGATGTGTACCTTAATTTCACCAGAAGGAATCTCTACGAAGGGATCTAAACTAAGAATCGCAAAAACCAAAGTAACTTTATTTATTTAACAATTATATAACGTTTATTAAGCAGGTGGGAGCAAAAAGCCACAATTAACCTCTATGAGCTCTAAAGAAATCCAACTACTCCACGCTTAGCATCTAACTTATATTCAACTCTATCATTTTCTGTTCTTTGCAAATTTAAAATCTTTAATAAAAATATCCGCGAATGTTTAGTCTAATAAAAACAAACTTTGCATATTTAAAGTCTATTATGGAAACTTGCAAACTCTTGGCTTTTTCAAGCTAGAATTCGCGTTTTAAAGCTTCTTGTATAAAAGACCAGCAAAAGCTTAAATTTATATAGGTTAAGGGGAAAGCTAGAGCGCAACATGCTCGATCAAGTCAAAATTTATTCTCAAAAAGACAACAATTCGTGTCGAAAAACTTATTTTATTTTTGAATTTTTTTTAATTTTGGCATAAAATCACATATTTTTGGTGGCAAAACGGGGTTACGTAAAGACAAGGCAAATGCAAGTAAGATAAAATCGAAAGATCCCCCCATACCAGAATTAAACATTGTCCTCAATGTTTAAAGGGTCTCTAGGTAAATCTAAAGCCGTTTATTAATTATGCTAATAGATAAACGTTAATCAATAAGATCTAGGATATCGGATTCCTAAATATAAGCATGCTAAGGATAGAAGATCGAGTGAACGATGGACAAAAACACGAGCACGAGAGTCTTGATAATCCGGGCAATCCTGGACACAAAACACAAGACACGAAACACGAGAAAGGAAGAGGCGAGCCTCCTCACGTCACACTTATTAGAAAATAGAAAAAAAAGATAGAAAACACAGGTTGCCTCCCGAGAAGTGCTTGTTTTTGTGCGAGTCTCTAGCTTGACTCACCCCATATCATCGTAATATTAGGATTGAAACGGGTGGAAGATCAAATCTTTATCGGACTTTCATTCAAGATGTTTAGATAAACATTGAAGCGCATGAAAGTTCCACTCCGATGAGATGCCACCAGTTTTAGAGAAGAAAAATGAAAAGCGGAAATGCCGGAGTCAAAAATAGTATCCTCACTCCCGGAGGAGAGAGGAAGTGAAGATTCCATTAAATAAGTAAGATAGGAAAAAAAGATTTGGATAACATATGTGAAGGAAATATAATGGCGATCCTCAAAGGGTAATCTCACATTTGTTGGAGAAAAAAATTTCTCCCAAATCCCGGGGTCGAAAACTTTTACAATATACTTCAAATCATCTTTATCAGGTTCATCTTCTAAGCTTCTTGGGTCATCATCTAAAAATCCCTCGGGAGGGAGATTAGGAATAGTGTCCTTAATAAGCAAACTCTCAAGATAGATTATGTCTCCCTCCGAGTCATAATAATCGTCCTCAAAATCCGTAGAAACATTAGATTTTATTACTTTAAGTTCCTCAAAATAAGTTCTTTCAGGGGGAGAGGAGATGATGGATCATCATTTAATAACTTCTCGAGTAGAAGAATGTCTCCCTCCGGGTCAAAGTTGGCATCATTAATTTCCGGTAGAATTGAATCACTTGTAAGACAAGCCTCGATTTTTTCCAAAATGAAATCACCTCCCGGGTCAAAACACTCATCCTGATTAAGCTTGGAAAGAGGTGTGACTAGCAAATCCGGCTCATCAAGTTTAAAAACATAGGAGTCCTCGCTCTCGATGTCCTCTAATACCTCATTAAAAAGAGGATTTATGTCACTAGAGATGTACTCGTCATCAAATTCAAAAAGAGGGTTCGAATAAATTTTAAAATTTTCCTTCGGAACATCCTCCTCAGAAAGTGACTCGTCATCACTAGAGGTAAAAGCATCATTATCATTGAAAAAGGATTAGAGAAAGTAACAGAATTATCACAAAAAGGCAAATCACACTCACTATCACTGTCGGATGTATCCTCAGACTCACTTGGGATTGGGACAAGGTCCTCAACACTAGACTTTATGAATTCGTCCGATTCTTTTTCAGGAATAGTGCTAAGATTCTCATCCCCCATAATGAGAGAGTCCTCGGGCTCCAAAGTCGATAAAACGGGTGTAATTGCAATAGACGGAGGTATTTGAGAAACAATTTCATTCAAAGGACTAGTACTCTCCTCGTAATCATCGTCATTATAAAAAGAATTGAAACGTCGCGAAGGCTCGATAGTATAAGTACTAAGATTAGCCGCCTACTTTATTTGTCGAATCTCTTTCTTTTTATTAATTTCAATACTCATTCCATTGAATTTTCCCTTAAGCTCATCAATCTTAATTTCACATTCCCTTCTATAACGAATATCTATTCTCTCATTACAATAATCTTTGATCTGAATTTGATTAATCATACTTTTCATTTCATCTAGATACTGCTGCTTCAGATCCTCCATATCTTGGATACTCATTTCCTGAGGAGGTGATTGATCGATGGGATACTGTGAGGGTTGGTCAAAACCGGAATAGCTAGGATTTGGATCAAAGTAGTTTTGATTCATCGGTTGACACTGAAAACTTTCATGAGGACCCCTACATTTTTCACAACTAAGATTTTGTTGTAGAAAACTTGGTGAATTTTATGGATAATAATTATCACCAAAGTTTTGATTATAGCGCGGTTCCTGCTCATAGACAAGCGGTACCCGTGGTGGACAATCATAACCATAATGAGTGTCGTTCCCACATAATTCACACGAGTATGATTCGTACTGGGGTTGTGGAGGGTGGGTGAAAACGTTTGGAGGATCATTGAAAGAGTTCGGATTAGGAGCATCAATGGATGAATTTCCATCTCTTGAAGCGCAAAACCAGCAAAATCCTTCTCTAAGACCATATCCACACCACTTGCAAGTACACCGTTGACAACGTACACCATCTTCTAACGGATCTCCACACCCAAAACAATGAAATTGGTCGAACGAAGATGTTTGGGGTTGTAAAGGTGGGTAGGAAAAATCGGGTGTTTCATCATTTGAAATGGAATCGGGGTTACAGACAAACTCGTCTTCGAAACTCACATTGGTACAACGCCGACAATTTCCACCGTTAAACGGACCTCCACACCACGAGCACCTTGAAAACCAAGACATGTTGAAGAATTATCGGATAAGAAGGTAAAGAGAATAAGAATTAAACGAATAAGAGGATAGAGAAGAATATTTATAGATTTTTCAAATAAAACATAAGGAAAAGAAATAATAAATAAGAAAGAAAAATATTTTTGGTAACCGAAAGTCAAAGGTGTTTGGTAGCTCTCTAGAAAATGCACAAAGAAGCGGAGGAGCGAGAAGGGGTAGGCGCGTAAGGTTTTATAAAAACGTCTCTTTTTCGGTTCAAAGTTGTTGGATCGACCCTCCTTATACCTCTCTTATAGTTTGTTAACTAAAGATGTGCCGAAAGAGCAATTAACATACGATCATTTTTAATATTTAAATATAATAGGAAAATAGAAAAGAAAATAGAATAGAATAAAAATAATTTTGAGTTTTTTATATATAACACGAAAAATTTCACGGGGGAAAGGATCTTCAAGGCTCGAACACGGAACAATCCCGTAAAAAATTGCTTTACACCTCTACCGGCTAGCGAAGCTCATTGTGATAATCCTCGTTTTCAGATATGTATCAAACAAATAACCCTCTGTAACATTTATATATATATATTATATATATATATATATATATTATATATATATATATATATATATTTTGTATATACAAGCAAGTATCATACAATTTTTCATTAGGAAAGAATATGAGTAAATCAACACGGGTATCGTTCTCCTCGATGAGAGGTGAATGAAAATTCCTAAGTTCATGCCGCGATTCGAGCCTTTGATTGTAATTTAAGTTTGGATTTGGTTCTAAATCTAATAATTGCGATGAGGAAAACAATGAAGGCACGCTAAAACTAGAAAAATAAAGGCAACTTAAAATTTAACGGACATTTAAAGAAATTAAAAACTAATTAATAACTAAATTTTACTAACTGGTCAACTAAAAATGACAAATTAAACCTCTAAAAATTTAAAATGTAAATTTCTTAAACTAAATGCATTAAACTATTTTTTAGAAAACAGAAAATATTTTTTAAGATTTTTTAAACTATTATAAACTATTTTTAGAACTAAATAATACAAAAAGTGAAATTAAAATTATAAAACTTTATCCTAAAATTTTAAAAAATTTATATAAATTCTTTAAGCTAAAAAGGTGGTTTACAAACAAAAAATACTCAATAAGCTATAACAGATAAGCCACGAAAAATCAAATAAGCAGAATAAGCTATAACTAAACTTAGTATAAGATTTAAATGAAACAAAATGTTTATGAAAAAGACCCAAAGGCGCATTGGTTAAGGTGTTGGTGTTGTTAAGGGGAGGTCACAGGTTCGAGTCCTGTGACCTACCTTTTTGCAAAACATTTTTATTTTTTATTTTCTTTTTGAAAAATCTATAAAATAAGCAAAACAAAGAAACTTTAATAAATGGACTTTTTACCAAGACTTAATATTAAGCTTGAAAAAGACAATTTAAAATCACAGTTTGGCTTATTAAAGATTTAGTTAAAACTAGACATAAGGCTAGGACTGTTTGGATTATTTTTAGACTCAATAAGCACATAGAAAACCAAAAAGCTAAAAACAGACCTAACCCTGTACCTAATAAGCACTAGTGATAGGAAATAAGCAAAGACTAAAAGCTGAAAATCACTAAAAAGATACTAAGACACCAGACTAAAAAAAACCTAGGGACTTTTGATAGGTTTTAAGCTAAGATATTAAGCAAATAAGCACTAAGTAAAGGCTAAAAACTAAAAACAGATAAAGTACTAGACTCAAATGATTAGAAAAAGCTGAAGTTAAGCATATGGTTTTAGAAAATAAGTTAAATAAAACAAGTTAAAATGACAGACTACTACTATTCTTTTTGGCTTTTTGAAGAAAAATAACAACTTGAAGCTCAAATTTAAGACTCTAAAACTAATTTTGACCAACTAAAAACTAAAAACAGATTGAGCTCATACTACAATAAGCTGGTTTTAATGAAAATTAATCTAATATAATCTAGGAATTTACCTAAAATAGTCTGCACATTAAGGACTTTTTTCTTAAACCTAATACTACCTTTCTGGACTGTGTTTGCTCAAAGCACACTCTAAAGTTTTTCCACATTTTAAAAACTCAAAACAGATGTATTAGATACTCATTTTAAGCACAAAAACCATGCCTTAAGTAATCCTACACAAATAAGCAATTTGAAATACTTTTAAACTAGCAGACTTAAACACTTGATAAAACAGCTAGAAAACTTAACAAAACTATTCTTAAGCTGATGGAAACTTATATTTAGACTTATTTAGAGCTTATTAAATCTGATTTGATCCTTAAAAACAAGCTGAACACAGTTTCACTATACTAAACCTGCTTGACCCAAACACCCCTTTAAAACTTTTAAATTAATTTTTAAGCTGAAATAGATCAAAATAAGCTATGAATTATCAAAACAGAGGAAGAAATATGATTATTGAAGACAATTAAGCAAAAACCTAAGACAAATAAGCACTTAGCAATAAGCTACACTAATAAGCTATATTAACTAAGATAATGACATATTAATATAAAACTAAAATTGAACTAATCTAAGCTAATAACTAAACACATTAAGCTAAATTAAGACAGAATAATCACAATTAAGCAATGAATAAGCTTAAATAAGCAGAATGATAAGCAAAACTAGAAATTATGCTTAAATAGTAAAAATGAGTGTGCACCTTGATCCCGGCTTAACAGGGATCTAATTTGCTCAAAGGAGCTTATCTACAAGCTCCAACTTATTGTAAACAAGCTGGTAAGAACACCATAAGCCCATTCATTTCTGGCTTATCATCCAAAACAATTTAAAGTAACTTTATGAGTGATTTAAGGTGAAAGGCTCATTTAGTTAAGCTTTAAAAAGCTTTATTGAATTAGAGCTAGCTTAAAGAGTAAAGGAGAGCTTATTGAGCTTATTTGATTAACTCTAAATACATTTAAGCCAAATTTGCATAAACTAAAACTTGAATTTAACACGAATTTAAATGAAACTGAATTTTATTAATACTAAAAGAGATTACAAGCTTTTAAAAACAAAATTACGTTAAAGAAAATTACAATAAGCTGGTAAATAAGCTAAACTACACTACTCCTACTCCTACACTAGATAATTCATTGTGTGATTTCATCTTCTATTTATAGCTGAAGAAAAAGCTTCTAGGTGTGAGGAGGAGCGTCCTTAGCCTTTGATCTCAGTCCTTGATCTTTCAATCCATCTCTTTGATCCCTTAGATTGCTTCCATAAATTTGTAGCCAATAGGAGTCATTAGGATTGCCAGTGTGTACGGTGCTGGCCCAATAAAAATGAATACGCCTTCGGCTTTGTTTTTCTCACACTCTTCCAGTCTCGTGCTTGTTTTTGTCCGTTTTGGCTTTATTTTTGTCCTTTTTGATATATCCGATACCTACACAATACAAATCACAAAATACGCATATACAATGCATTTTCTATGTATTTTTGGTGATTTAAGCTTATTTTACTAAAGAAAAATGATATGTGAATACACACATATCAAAAATCCCCCATACTAAGCTATTGACGTGTCCTCACGCAATGTCATATACACACATAGAAAAATAAAAATTTCAACCCCCTAGACTAGGGCTGAGCATACGGACCGTTCGACCAGACCGGACCGGAAAACCGGACCGAACCGGACCGACCGGACCGGACCGAACGTATTTCGGTCCGGTCCTCGGTCCGGCATTTTGGACCAATTCGGTTTTCGGTCTGGTCGGTCTTACCAAAAACCCGAGGATTATGCCTTGTATGACCAGACCAGACTGAAAGACCGAACCGGACCGGACCGTCCCGGACCTGACTGTACTATTTCGGTCCGATCCTCGGTCCGGCATTTTGCACCAATTCGGTCTCGGTCCGGTCCGGTCTTGGCCGGTCCAGTCCGGTCTTAGACCGATGCTCACCCCTACCCTAGACTAATTACTTTGATAAGTAGCTAAGTGTTCATCTAAGAGAATTAAGAAATCACTAGTTTAAAACGCCCTGTTTTACCATTTTTATAAACATGCATACATTTATTATTATCATTATTTTTTTTAATTTTTTAATTTTTTTTAAGGATCACGGAATAAGAAACACTGTCAAAAAGGATAAATTCATCGTTCTCGATTTTTCACACGCCCCAAACCAAGCTTAAAAACGAAATCATTGTTAAATATAAGTTAGGATGCTAACACTACTCATAGATGCAAAATGTGTACGCATAGCTACTTTCCGCTCCCTTATTCCTAAGTCCTCCAAGGATTTTATTCTTATTTTTGGTGATAAATAAATTATGGCCTTATTTTTATAAAGTAAACCCGGTTTAGACCATAATTAGCTTGAAATCCTTTCCTAAAGAGACAATATGATGAGAATAAGGTCCAAATTAAGGTTCTAATTTCGCATGATTTAGGGGTTATCCTTTTTATTTCATCCGAAACAACTCAACTACAAGTCTAGAGACGGAGGCTTTATTTAGGTAACCCCGAAGTTGAAATTTGGATTTATTCTTATTATTATTATTATTGCAACATTATTAAACCTCGGTCCTTTAAACAATTGCCACATCGGTATGCAAGCCAACCATGGTTCAGGAGTCTTATTTTGACCTCGGTAATTTCCTTGACCTTTTGAAGGCTGCAACATCAGGAGCGAACCGACCAAATCCAACAAACTTTTATCCGTCTCGGATTTATTATTCATAATATGGGCCTTCTTTTGAAGACTGCCACATAGGCAGCGAACCGACCAGAGACAGTAAACATTTATCAGCCCACAGTTCTTATTATTATTATTATTATTATTATTACCTCCACCCATTAAATAACTGTCACATCGGTATGCGAGCCGACCATGATCCAGAAGTGTTATTTCGGCTTCGGTTTATTACATAATAATTATTATTATTATTAGCCAAATTTTAAGTCTTGTGGTCTTTTAACTACCTAGACAACGGCAGCGAGCCGTCAAGAATCGGTAGCTTATTTCCCCACAACACTGACAAAACCTTGATGTGTACCTTACTTTCACCAGAAGGAATCTTTTTGAAGGGATTTAAACTAAGAATCGCAAAAACCAAAGTAACTTTAATTATTTAACAATTATATAACGTTTATTAAGCTGGTGGGAGCAAAAAGCCACAATTAACCTCTATGAGCTCTAAAGAGATCCAACTACTCTACGTTTAGCATCTAACTTATATAAAACTCTATCATTTTTCGTTCTTTGCAAATTAAAAATATTTAATAAAAAGATCCGTGAATGCTTAGTATAATAAAAACAAGCTTTGCATATTCAAAGTCTATCATGGAAACTTGCAAACTCTTGGCTTTTTCAAGCTAGAATTCGCGTTTTAAAGCTTCTTGTATAAAAGACTAGCAAAAGCTTAAATTTATATAAGTTAAGGGGCAAGCTAGAGCGCAACATGCTCGATCAAGTCAAAATTTATTCTTATTCTTACCATCGGAAAATCAAAAACACGTATTCTATTTTTGATTTTTTTTATTTTGGCCTAAAATCACATATTTTTACTATTTTTGGTGGTAAAATAGGGTTACGTAAAGACAAAGCAAATGCATGTAAGATCAAATCGATAGATACCCTCTATACTAGAACTAAACATTGTCCTCAATGTGAGACTGCCATCCCCATACTAAAACCAATGCATAATCCTAATATAATAGGGTCTCTACATATATCTAAAGCCGTTTATTAATTATGCTAATAGATAAACGTTAATCAATAAGATCTAGGATATTGGATTCCCATATATAAGCATGCAAAGGATTGAAGCTAGAGTGAACGATGGACAAAACCACGAGCACGAGAGTCTTCATAATCTGGGCAATCCTGGACATAAAACACAAACCACGAAACACGAGAAAGGAAGAGGCGAGCCTCCTCACGTCAAACTTATTAGAAAAATAGAAAAAGAAACTAGAAACACGGGTTGCCTCCCGAGAAGCGCTTGTTTTTATGCGAGTCTCTAGCTTGACTCTCCTTATATCATCATGATATTAGGGACAAAGAATGTGGAAGAGCAAATCTCAATCGGTCTTTCATTCAAGATGTGTAGATAAACATTGAAGCACATGAAACTTCTAATCCGATGAGATGCCACCGGTTCTAGAGAAGAAAAACAAAAAGCAGAGATGTTGGGGTCAAAAATAGTATCTTCACTCCCGTAGGAGAGAAGAAAATAAGTATCTATAGAATAAGTAAGATAAGGAAGAAAGATTCGGATAACATATGTGAGGGAAAGATAATGGTGATCCTCAAAGGATAATCTCACATTTGTCGGAGAAATAACTTTCTCATGAATCCCGAGGTCGAAAACTTTAACAATATTCTTCAAATCATCTTTATCAGGTTCATCTTCTAAGCTTCTTGGGTCACGATCTAAAAACTCCTTGAGAGGGAGATTAAGAATAGTATCCTTAATAAGCAAACTCTCAAGATAGATTATGTCTCCCTCTGAGTCATAATAATCGTCCTTAAAATCCGTAGAAACATCAAATCTTATTACTTTAAGTTCCTCAAAATTAAGTTATTTCAGAGTTAGATGAGATGATGGATCATCATTTAATAGCTTCTCGAGTAGAAGAATGTCTCCCTCCGGGTCAAAGTCGTCATCATCAATTCCTGATGAAATTGAATCACTTGTAGGACAAGCCTTGATTTCTTCCAAAACGAAATTACCTCCCGGGTCAAAACACTCATCCTCATTAAGCATGGAAAGAGGTGTGACTAGTAAATCTGGCTCATCAAGTTTAGAAACATAGGAGTCCTCGCTCTCGATGTCCTCTAACACCTCATTAAAAAGAGGATTTACGTCACTAGAGATGTACTCGTCATCAAATTCAAAAAGAGGGTTCAAATAAATTTTAAAATTTTCATTCGAAACATCCTCCTCAAGAAGTGACTCGTCATCACTAGAGGTAAAAGCATCATTATCATTGAAGAGAAGATTAGAGAAAGTTTCTAAATTATCACAAAAAGGCAAATCAATCTCACTGTCATTATTGGATGTATCCTCGAACTCACTTGGGATTGGGACAAGGTCCTTAACACTAGACTTTATGAATTCGTCCGATTCCTTTTCAAGAATAGTGATAAGATTCTCATCCTCCATGATGAGAGAGTCCCTAGGCTCCATAGTCGGTAAGACAGGTGTGATTGCAATAGACGGAGGAATTTGAGAAGTAATTTCATTCAAAGTAATAGTACTCTCCTCATCATCATCGTCATCATCATCAAAAAATTGAAACATCGCGAAGGCTCGGGAGTATGAGTACTAACATTAGCTGCCTGCTCTTGTTGATTTAACTTTTCATAAACGGCTTGTAAAGCTTTATGAAGTTTCTGCTGAAGTAGCAATTCTTGGACACTTATTTCTTTAGGAGGTTGATGATCGATGGATGTATGTGTAGGTTGGTCAAAACTAGGAGATTTAGAATTATAGCAAAGATTAGGCTGATATAAGTTCTAATTCCTTGGTTGACACTGAAAATTCGCATGAGGACCCCCATAGTTTTCACAACAAAGATATTGTTGAGGAAAACTCAGTAATTTTTGTGGATAATAATTATCACTAAAGTTTTGATTGTAGCACAGTTCTTGCTCATAGACAAGCGGTAACCGTGGCGGACAATCAAAACCATAGTGAGAATCGTTCCCACATAACTCAAACGAGTATGTCTCGTACTGGGGCTATGGAGGTGGGTAAGAAAAATCGGGTGTTTCATCATAAGAAATGGGATCAGGGTTACGAACAAACTCGTCTCCGAAACTTACATTGGTACAACACCGACAATATCTACCGTTAAACGGACCTCCACACCACGACCAACCAAAATGGTTATACGAAGACATGTCGAAGAATAAAATGGATAAGAGGATAAAGAAGATAAGAATTAAACGAATAAGAGGATAGAGAAGAATATTTATAGATTTTTAAAATAATGCATTAGGAAAAGAAATTAGAAAAAGAAAAATATTTTTGGTAATCGATAGTCAAAGGTGCATGGTAGCTCTCTATAAAACAAATAAAGAAGCGGAGGAGCGGGTAAGCGTGAAGGGTTTTAAAAACCTTTTACTTTCGGGTTGAAGTTTGTAAGATCGACCCTCCTTATACCTCTCTTATAGTTTGTTAATATAAAGGTGAGCCGATTTAACAATTGACAACACAGTTATTTTGAATATTAAAATAAAAGAAGATAAAAATAGAAGTATAAAATATTTTTGTATTTTTATATAAAATAAAATGAAAACTTTCACGGGGAAAGGATCTTCAAGGCTCGAATACGAACAATCTCGTAAAAATCGCTACACCTCTCCCCGGCAATGGCGTCATTTTGATATTTGTCGTTTAAGATACGTATCAAACAAATAACCCTCAATAATATATATATATAATACATATACATAAGCAAAGTATCATACAAATTATTCTTAGAAAAGCTCATTAAGTATCACATCGTGTATCGTTCTCCTCGGTGAGATGTAGAATGGAAATCTACGGTTCATTTAAAAATCGAGCGTGATTCGTCATTTTAAGTTTTGGTTTTTGGTTTTTTTTTTTCAAATCTAATAACGCAAAGGGAAAGCATATAAAGGCACGCTAAACTAGGAATTAAGGCAATTAACAAATCCTAACGACGACATTTAAATCTATTAAAAACTAATTAATAAACTAACCAATTAACTAAAAATGACAATTTAAAATTCTAAAAACTCAAAATGCAAATTTCTTAAACTAAATGACTTAAACTATTTTTTAAAAGACAGAAAATATTTTTTTGAATTTTTAATCTAATTAAAACTATTTTTTAAACTAAATAATATTAAAAATGAAATTAAAAATACTAAACTTATTCCTTAAAATTTGAGAAGATTTATAAAAATTCTAACTACTATTTCAGAGGTTTATAAAGAAAAACGAAACAATAAGCTCTAACCTATAAGCTGGGAAAATTCAATAAGCTAATAAAGCTTAAAAGATAACTGAGTATATGAATTAAACGAACCAAACATATAATGAAAAACTCCTAAGGGCACAATGGAAAGACGTGTGTGTTGTGAGGGGGAGGTCACAGGTTCGAGTCTTATGACCTACCTTTTTGTGAAAACATTTTTTTTATTTTTCTTTTTGAAATAGTTTTAGAATAAGCAAAAATAAGAACTTTTAATAAAAGACTTTTTACCAGAACTTAATATTAAGATTGAAAAAGACAATTTAAAATCACAGTTTGGCTTATTAAAGATTTAGTTAAAACTAGACATAAAGCTAGGACTGTTTGGATTATTTTTAGAATCAATAAGCACATAGAAAACCAAAAAGATAAAAACAAACCTAACCCTATACCTAATAAGCACTAGTGACAAGAAATAAGCAAATAAAAAAAACTAAAAATCACTAAAAGTATACTAAGACAGCAGATTCAAAAAAGGAACTTAAGGGACTTTTGACAGGTTTTAAGCTAAGATATTTATCAATAAAGCACTAAACTTAAAGCTGAAAACCTAAACACAGAATCAAAAGTGCTAAACTTAAAAATGACTAGAAAAAACACTTAAATTAAGCCACATGGTTTTAGAAAATAAGTACTTAGAATAAAACAATAAAAAATGACAGACTACTACTATTCTTTTTGGCTTTTTAAAGAAAAATAACAACTTGAAGCTCAAATTTAAGACTCTAAAAATAATTTTGACCAACTAAAAACTAAAAACAGATTAAGCTCATACTACAATAAGCTGGTTTTAATGAAAATTAATCTAAGATAAGCTAGGAATTTACCTAAAATAGTTTGCACATTAAAGACTTTTTGCTTAAACCTAATACTACCTTTTTGGACTGTTTTTGCTCAAAGCACACTCTAAAGTTTTTTTCCACATTTTAAAAACTCAAAATTGATGTATTAGATACTCATTTTAAGCACAAAAACCATACCTTAAGTAATCCTACACAAAAAGCAATTTGAGCGAAATACTTTTAAACTACTTGCCCCGTAAACACTTGATAAAACAACAGAAACCACAAAACTATTCTCTTAAGCTGATGGAATAACTATATCAAGACTTATTAGAGCTTATTAAACTAGATTTGATCCCTAAAAACAAGCTCAAAAACGAGTTTCCCTAAACTAAACACTGCTTTGACACCCCAAACACACCTTATATAACACTTTTAAATCATTTCTTCAGCTGAATATGATCAAATAAGCTAAGTATATAAAAAACTAGAGGAAAGATCTATGATTATTGAAGGAAATTAAGCAAAAACCTAAGACAAATAAGCACTTAGCAATAAGCTACACTAATAAGCTATATTAACTAAGGTAATGACATATTAATATAAAACTAAAATTTAACTATTTTAAGCTAATAACTAAACACATTAAGCTAAATTAAGATAGAATAAGCACAATTAAGCAATGAATAAGCTAAAATAAGCATAATGATAAGCAAAAACTAGAAATTAAGCTTAAATAGTAAAAATGAGTGTGTACCTGTGATCCCAGCTTAACAGGGCATCTCTTAATTGACTCCATAGGATCTTATCACAGATCCCACCAGCTTAATGTAAACATGCTGGTAAGACCACCCAAGAGCCCTATCCATTTTCTCTGGCTTCTCACCCAAACAACAGCTTAAACTGACATGATAACATTGATGAGTAGATTTTAAGGTGGAATAGCACCTTCATTAAAAGCTATAAAGAAGCATTGTTGAACTAGATCGTAGCTTAAAAGAGAAAAGAAGAGCTTATCTAGAGCTTATTTGATTACCTCAAAATACATTTAAGACTAATTTGCATAAACTAAAACTTGAATTTTAACTAACAATTATAAATTAAACTGACATTTTAAATAATACTAAAAGAGATTATAGAGCTTTTAAAACAAAAATATTACGTTTACAGAAACAATTACAATAAGCTGGTAAATAAGCTAATCCAACACTACTTTCCTACTCCTACAATAGATACTTTCATTAATGGATTTTCATCTTCTATTTATAGCTAATACGAAGAAGCTTCTAGGTGTGATAAGGAGCGTCCTTAGCTTTGATCTCAGCCCTTTGATCTTCAATCCATCTTATTTGATCCCTTAATTGCTTCACGACTGTGTAGGCCAATAGGAGTCATTAGAAATTTCCAGCGTGTCAAGCTAAGTCAACGTGTCTGGAGTACTTAAGAGAAACTTAGGAGCATGTTATGACTGAAATGGTGAGTTGCGGCTTTTACCTGTGTGTAAGTTACAGGGTAATTTACAGAGGGAAAAAGGGTAGATGGAAATAGTAAATATTGCTACCCTAGTGTTACTTATGTTTTGACTTGGACTCTCAGGGTTGTATCATTTTGGCTTGGTATAAATACTTTTGCCCTTAGGGCCTGAATTAGGTTTATGTTATGAATTGGATTTAGACTAGGGTTATGATCATGTTAGGACCTTATGTATTAGAGAGCCTTATGTTTATATATACTTGAAATATATATGAGGGCTTGACCGGGCCATGAAACGGGTATGGGCGTAGAGTTGGCCCTTACAAAATGATTACCAGCCATGGCTTCATTTTCTCTCACAGCTTCGCTTATCCAGTCCTCGTGCTCGGCTATTTTTGGTCCGTGTTCTTGCTTCGTTTTTGTCCTCTTTGATATATCCGATACATTCACAATACAAATCACGAATTAATACACATAACAAGCCATTTTCTATGAGTATTTTAGGCATGATTTAAGCTTATTTGTACTAAAGAAAAATTAATGTGAATACACACAATCAATCAAATATCTCAGTTAACACAATTTTTCTTTCATATGCTAGAAAAAACTCCGAAATCAATGTTCTACAAATGATTAATGGAAAAACAGATTTCAAGAAATTTTGAAACACCAACTCACGCATATCCAGAAATTCATTAAATAACTAAGCGGTCTTTGTTCGAGCAAGGAGGGAGTTTAACGAGATAAACTCCAGACGAATATTGGAAAATAGGTTTAAGCTTAAGGTAATTAGTGTAGCTTTAAAAGGTTTGTACCCAGTCTTAGACTTGACATGCTATAATAGTTTCATAATTAATGTGTTCGGGGTAACAACATAAACTTTTGGCTGTAATTTAGAAGTAGAGATTAAAAATTAGGCCCAATACAGTCGCCAAAAATCCGTAAACCCTGCGCATATAAGCCCCTCACACAATCCAATCCCCACTAACGGCGAGGTAAGGACACCTTTGAGGGATTAAAAACCATCTTGATGATCTTGTGAGTTATTGTATTGCTTTAAAGGGTTTGAGATGTTACTGCTTCCGAATCTAAAGTTAGTGCTGCTCATTAACTATTTCACATGAAACAATATGCTAAGGTAGTTAGTATCTGCTATTGTAACTTAGTTACTACTGTTAAGAAGCGTAAGCTTAGACACTCTAAACCAACAGCTAGTATATATTAGTACTAACTATGCTAAAGAGTAAAGTTAAGTACTACTTACTGCTGGTGAAAGATTGAAGAACTATTCTAAGTAGTTAAATGCTGCTTGTACACAGTATAATGTTGCAAGTGTATAATTTACTGACTTAGGTGTTCAGAGTTAATGCTGCTGGTACAAAGTTACAACTGCTCAAAGATTAAGACTGCTGAAAGAGGTCCTACTGTCAGAGAATGGATAAAGACAGAAGAAAGGATAAAGATTGATTGGAGATCAAGATTAGTTATGTTATAAGTATTAGTTATTTATAGAATAATCATAGAGAAAATTCATAAAGTTTTTAGAATATATCTATAAACTCGCTCTATGACTCCTTGGTGTATAAATAAGGAGGTCCATAGGCATAGAGTTTGATATCTTAAGAAATCATTTGTTTTGATATCGTTATAGCTTCAAGTTTTGTACCCCAATACCTAAGCTTAAGAGTATTGAAGAATTGTTTGTTAATCATGTGTTCATTAAATTACAGTTCTATTTGCAATATTCCTTCTTATTGATCAAAGATTAGATTTCCGCATAATTATATTTATATATTTTACAAAGTTTCTATCATAATTGTGTAGGATTTATCTTGCATAACTAAACCTTACACAAGCATACATGAAATTCAAGAATTCTATTCAAGTGGACTCACACAATGGTATCATAACTTGTTGCGTAGCTTTGAAATAAAAAGAAAGAACATGTTTGAATATACAAGATCTCTTTGTTACAAAGAGATGGATCAAGACTCAACACATATAGTGGCTGCATCAAAAGTGCCTATGCTCAAACCAGGTGAGTATGAGCTTTGGAGGATGAGGATGGAACAAAACATCAGATGATTGTATATTCTCTATGGACAGTCATAGAGAATGGTATGCACCTCCAATACAAAAGTTATTGAAGGTGTTGACCTACAATTGCTCCATACAACTACAAAAGAAAAGCAACAAAGGATGTTTAGAGTAGAAGGCAAGAAGAATTTATTATGGGCATCCACTATTGAAACCAACATGAATAGTTTAACTCCATCAAAGATGCCTAAGTCATTGCTGCAGGCTGTTAATAAGAGGTTTGGAGGGAATACTGCTACTAAAAAGACTCAGAGGAATCTTCTAAAGCAGCAGTATGAAAATTTTACTGCATCTAGCTTAGAGGTGTTAGATCAAACCTTTGATAGGCTTCAAAAGCTTATTAGTCAGTTAGAGTTTCATGGTGAAAGTATCTCACACAAAGATGTGAATCAAAAGTTCTTAAGAAGTCTATCACCATAATGGAACACACATACCATTGTATGGAGGAACAAGCCTGAGATATATACATTAAGCCTAGATGATCTTTACAACAACTTGAAGATCTATGAACCAGAGGTCAAAGGAACATCAAGCTCACGCACAAACACACAAAACGTAGCCTTTGTGTCCTTAAACAGCACCAACAGTACAAATAGAGCAGTTAATACTGTTCATGTCCTACAACTGCTAGCACTCAAAGCTATTGCAGTTAACTCACAACAATTAACAAACTTGAGTTATGCTGTCATCTATGCTACTTCTTTGCAAGTCAACCAAACAGTCCAAAACTTGAACAATGATGACTTGCAACAAATAATCCTGATGATTTAGAACGAGATGGATTTAAGGTGTCAGATGGCTATGCTAAAAATGATGGCAATGAGACTCTAAAAACACTAGAAGGAATTTTTCTGTGAAATGGGTTTACTAAGACCATTAGGTTTTTGAATAAGTCCAAGCTAGGAGTGTATAACTGCTACATAAAGGGGACACTTTACAAGGATGCGTAGGGCTCCAAGAAACCAGAAAACACAAGATTTAGGGTAAACACAAGAAAGTTCATGCACAGTGGAGACAATTAATTCTAATGCTTTGGTGTCTTGTGATGGTTCTGGTTATGATTGGAGTGATAAAGCATAAGAAAGTCCAACTAACTTTGCACTCATGGCTTACTCTTCTACAAGTTCTAACTCTGAGGTATCTACTAATTCAAACTGTTCATCATCTTGTTTAAAAAATGTTAAAATTCTTAAAGAACAAAATGAACTACTGTTAAAAGACTTAAGGACATCTAAGTTAAATTTTATTGCTTATAAAACAGGTTTAGAGTCTGTAGAAGCAAGACTTCTAGCTTATAAGAAAAATGAGTCTGTTTATGAGGAAGATATCAAGGTCTTAAAATGTGAGATTCATTTAAGAGAAGTATCCATTACAGAGGAAGTTGGAACTAGCTCAAAAACAAAAAGATGAAATTTAGCGTAGAAAAATTTAAGAATTCATCTAAAAGCTTAAGCAAGATCATAGACAGTGAGATTGTAGAAAACTGCAAGAAAGGTTTAGGCTATAATGCAGTTGCACCTCCCTATACAGGAAATTTTATGCCTCCAACACCTGACTTGTCATTTACTTGTTTAGAAGAGTTTGCAAGTGAGCCTGTAGTTATTAAGCCTCTAGTTGAGAACAGTGAAGCTAAGGCTAGTGAAGCAAAGCCTAAAGCAATTAAGAAGAATAATGGTACTCTAATTATTGAGGATTGGGTGTCTAAAAGTGAGGAAGAAGATGTGCCTCAGGCTAAGATTGAAAAGAAAACAGTTAAGCCTAGTTTTGCTAAGATAGAGTTTGTGACAACCCGCAATAAAATTTAATTCTCGTTTTATTAAGAAAAAAAGTCATGTACTGCAAGTTTGAAAGTTTACCGTTAATTTCAACGAGAAGTTATCTTATGATCGTCAATGCATTATTTTATCATGGAACGTTTAAATTTCACACGAATATCACCATTATTACTCTGTGTCTAAAAAGACGTTTTAGAACGAGTAGCGATAAGAACCAAATTTAGTTCACTTTATGAAACCGTCTACGTACAAACTAATAACCATGACAACTATAAATGGATTCAACAAAGATAAAAATAACTCACATCTATATACAAATGCAAATGACAACTAATATATATATATATATATATATATATATATATATAATAAAACACCATCATTACCAAACCTTATACACTACCCTACTACTTCATGAATTTGAATAATTCCATCATGTGTTACGTATTGTCAATCTGATACAATTCAAATGAAAGAATAGTGGAGATGCTCCAACAGTATTATGAAAAGAAATAATGATGCTACAATATTAGAATCATTACCCTGGTGCAACTATTTGTACAGTGTACATTCACGAGAAAAATATCAGTAAGCCAATAAATTTAGTATAAAAAGGGAACCATGCATAGACAAGTAACTCACAACTAAAAACCTAAGAACAATAAGTAAATTGTACGAGTTGAATTCAAGTTTCGTTAAGGGCACAAGCTAGACGAACGTCGGATTTTAAAAGGGTTGAAACAAGAGAAGTTCGAGTTCCTCTCATCACCACCACCTCTTCTCGTCACCTATTGAGCTTGGACCTCGGTGAGTTTTCTTGTTTACCGTAACAGTTAACCCATATTGTGACCAAGACTAAGACCACACCAACCTTGGCAAGCCGGCCAAAGGTCTCGACCTTTCCTAGACTGCACACACAACTAGTATAATGCACGTATGGGTCGTGTTTACACACACATGCTAAAACCATCGCAACTCACATAAAATGACCATGTGTATCAAAACCTGTAAATGTCGTACCGTAATATAGTATTAATAACGAAACCAGGAGGATTTTCATTTACCTTAAACGCGTAAGAAACTAGTGACGAGACCAAAATCTAGTAAAAATTTAATCATACCATGACTAAACGATTGACCCGTATGAGGGTTAGCAAACCATTAGGGTTTTCGCATGAAATAATAAGGAAAACACTCATCTAGTAACTTCGATGTATAACACGATCATGCTCACGAAAACCAAGCCAAACTACAACCGGGTTTTGCTCCCTGTTGCGCGTCATATACGCTGCGAGAAAGAGCACGCTGTGCGTATCGTTTCGAACCTAAAACTCTTTATTTGTATTGCATGTTAGCTGCATTTCTGCATAAAACAATGAGTCATTGCTGTCACGAAATCTAGTTACCCAGTTGTAAAACCCACAAGTCATGATCATATTTAAAATACATGTGAAACCTGAAACATGCATATTGCATCTGTTGCGTCAACAAAAAAAAAGGAAAGAAAGACAAAGTGGAAGCAAATGACACCACAAAAGTGGTTGTCACCTCCTGTTGTGTGCGACAGAAAACAAAGAAGAAGAAAAGAAAACGCAGCAGCTGCTGTTGATCTTACTCCACACACCGAACGTCCTAGGATCCAGGAATGGAGTATCTTGTTGCTAACTGAATAAGATGTAAAACATGCAAAATGGGGAGAAAGCTAATATATATACATATTGATTGATAACGAAAGAAACAAAACTCAAAACAGTGAGCATAAAAGCTCACTGTTGTCGTGAGCAGGAAAGCAGAAAAACAGAAAGAACAGCACGTGATACAATATGAAGTATATATTAAACCATAATACATACATATGATGACCATATAGAAAGCCAAGATAAGTAGTCTAAATGTATATATACATACGTGTTGCTACTGATGAAATGAAACCAAAAACAGTGAGCAACAAGGCTCACTATTGTGCGTCAGACTTGTAGCAAAAAGAAGCAAAGAAAAGTGTAGGGACATGTGTAGCAGGTATATATATATATGTTTACATGTGAAGAGTTGGTAAAAATAGGCAAGATAGTATTATTTTGGCAAGTTGACTTAGAAATGGTTCACACCATGCTCAATTGCAAGTATTGTCACAGATATATATATATATTACATATATAATTATCAAACTCTTGGTTCGATCCCCAAATGGGTTAACAACGAGTACATTTATTTTAATAAGTATATTTATGTTAACGAAAATAATTTAGAAATGATATTTTGATGGTTTAAGGATTATTAACAATAGAGCCGAACTTTAAAAAAAAAGCTAAACGAGTTTATCCCGGCTCATTAACTTTAATTAACATTAAAAATATTTTCAAAACTTAATTGAATTAAAATATGAATTTAAAAGCCAAACGATTTAAAAACCATGAAACGTAAGAATATTA
>BQNB010116479.1:0-21357 GCA_026074375.1 Tanacetum coccineum
GAATCTCCCTAAAGATTTTTTAGGGGAGGTAGTGGAGTAAAGAATTCAACTTTAGAATCTTTGGATGATTCAGGGGTATTTAAAGTTTCAGTGGGTTCAAGAGACTTATTGACAGCTTAACTTTTAGGGACTAAAATTCTTCCAGTATTAAAGTTTGGAAGCTTGCTATCGGGATTGAGTCTCTCAACCCAATCTTTGGTTTTTGAAACCATTTCTTGGTCATACCCCATGGAAGCAGGAATGAAAAGATTTTCATCTTCATTCATTTTAGATGATGACTCAGTGAATAATTCACCACCAAGAACTTTCTTCTTTTGGTGAGGAATTTGCTCACTGATGCATTGACTAACCTTTTTTGAGCTGGTTAGCCATTTTTCATTGATCTTTTTCTCCTCTTTGAGTTGTTCTTGAAGAGCATGATTTAACTTTATAAGTTCAGTGTTTTGAATTTGAAAAGTGACAGCATCAAGCTTGACTTGTTTTAAGATTAGCAATTCATCTCTACACTTATTTAATTCAAAAACCATTTTGATATACTTCGAAAGTAAGTTTAATCGTTGCTCTTTAACAAAATTAAGATCAATGTTGATATACTTTAAAAAAATTTGACCCATTCACCATTATGAGCATGACTCTTTCCAACAGTGAGCTCATCATCAGCTAGAGTCATCAGGTCTTGACCTGAGTGACTTCTTCCTCATCAGAAACTTCTTCCTCATCCCAATCAAAGGTTTCAGCGACTAAACCTTTGTTCTTTGGTTGGAAGGTCTTTGGGTTCTGAGAGCTTGAGGGACTTGCCTCAAGGAGTGCAAGCTTAGCTTTCATCTTCTTGTACTCAGCCTTGTAATCTTTCTGAAACTTCTGATCAGCTTGATTATTTGAGTTAGAAGAAGACTGAATAAGTTTTGGAGTAAACTTTGGTTGAAAGCCTTTAGACACTGATGAGTAATTATTCACTGGTGATTTGTAAGAAGGTTCAGACGTTTTAGAAAAACAGTCTCTTGCAAAATGACCTTTGTTGCCACATTTGTAACATTCAGTATTTTCATTTGCCTTTTGACCTGAGAAATTGTTTCTTCTTTTTATAAAACGTTTTGAATTTGCCAAAAGGGCTCTTTCATGATACTCAATATCTAAGTCTCTTAGATACTCCTCACTAGTCCTTTCATCTACTTCATCATCAGAATTTTCTTGGAAATCCTGAATGACATTGTTAGAGAAGAAGGCAGTAGAAATTGGAGTGCTTGAGGGAGTGGTAATGAGGGCCTTTTTGGTGTCAGAATACCTTCTTTGGATTAGGTTGTCTTCATAGACAAACCTTCCATAGATATCTGCAAGGTCAAGGGTCTGAGTATGATTGGCATTCCTCAGTCCCTGAGAGAAGGTTAGCCACTTCTCAGGGAGACTGTTCACGAAACCAACATTGATTTCATGTTTAGAGAGGTTAACACCATCATTGGCAAGCTCATTGAGCAGGGTCTTTTAGCGGGTGTAGGTCTGTGAGAGACTTTTAGTGGTCTTTGCCCTAAAAGTTTGATACTCAAGTTTCATATCCATGATCCTATTTTCCTTGGTATGTGAGGGAACTTCAAAGCTGTGATCTCCTCACTAATAACTTTGCATAAACCTAAAGTGTTATGCAAAGTTAACTACTATGCTAACCAACTGAGCTTGCTCAGGGACTTAGTAGATTTGGAGGAGTAGAAATGTGTTTGTGAAAGTTACAACTTTGAATGCACAAACTTAACATCTACTCCATTACAAGAGTTCTATTTATACTACCTAGGTAGGGACACACCTATATGGGTGTTGAGCACTTATCACAGATCTAATAGGTTAGTACATTTGTACTGCCTTGTCCCTATTACAATATCTATTCTAAGTATGGGACAAATGCTCTTTCTAAGTTCAGTTCCTGACACTAAACTTGTCTTATACCCTCTTCAAGATAGGTTGACTTCTGGAGATAAGAGCTTGGACTTATCATCTTTCAAACTATCCCGTCTATTCTTCAATCCCTTATCTTCAGGGTCCTCTAGTTGTTGGAGATCGTATGGGGCTCAGTGAGTCTATTGCCATAACTCACTGAACCCATCGCCTTCTTCTTTGGCTCTGGCTTCATTCACTAAGTACCGCCTCACTGAATGCTAGAGTCTTTCTTGTAGACTCAGGCTGCGCATCTTGAAGGTAACTCACTGAGCGACTATTCACTCAGTGACCTTGAATTGTTAAAGGATATTTACACTTAGGTTATTTTGTTTTCAAATCCTAAGTGAAAGATCAGTGGGCAATCAAATTGGTCCAACAACAAGTAAGGTAGTATGAAGACTATTACAAGGCCCCTAAGAGTATATTAAATGCTTGTGAAATATCTTAAGAGGGATCAACCATATATGGGGGTAAGGTAGTATGAAGACTGTTACCCGATGGTATCCTTTCTACGCACTCGCGTTTCCCTAGACGTGTCTACAACGATACAGACAAAAGCTGGTTTTCTAAAGCCTAACGCGCACGTTCATCAACAAGAAGCAACAGTAATAGGATCTACAATCCGACTTTCATGCAATCATAAGCAAATACAAAGGTGGGTTTAGCCTAGCATGTTAAGGATAAATCAAGAACATAGATTAATCACACAACACATAAACATATTAAATGGTTAATGAATAACACTCTTACTTGATTAAAACATGGATAGAAGGTAGTTACAATAGGGCTTGAGGCCCTAAAAACAACCTTTAAAGCTGCTATAAAGACTAGGGTTCATCTCCCAAAAGTTATACAAAGTTACACACTTAAAACCCTAAAATCGGTTTTGTATATATAGAGATATCGCTGCGACGGCGTCGTGTTGAAGTCCTGACGCCGTCGCTACATGGATGATTCTAGATCCTCTTTAAGTCGGCCACATCATGACGCTGTCACTAGATCTCTGACACTATCACTGGATAGATCACGACGGTGTCGCTTTATGTCTGCGACGCCATCTCCACGCTCTGTGAACAATACTTCTTCATGGATTTGGTGTAGGTCCGTAATCTTGTCCGTTTCTTCTCCAAATGAGTCCAATTCACGTGTATTTCCTCTAAATACCATCCAAGTGCTAAAAACCTAAAAAATGATTAAGCACATAATCTAGGCATATTTGCATGGTTTAGGGGGTTAAATGACCCTGAAATAATGTATAAAATAACCTCATCAAATTTACGTGCCGGGTATCATCAAATACGAGTGCATGAACAAGATGTCTACAAAACTGCTTTTCGCACTCATGACGAGAATTATAAATTTTTAGTCATGCCATTTGGACTTACTAATGCTCCATCTACATTCCAAGCTACCATGAACCGATTGTTTTCTCTGTATTTGCGCAAATTTATGATTGTTTTCTCTGATGATATATCAATTTATAGTGCTACTCTTATTGCGTACTTGGAACATTTGCAATGCGTTTTTCAGTGTTTACAGGAGCATCAATTTTATGTTAAGAAATGAAAATGTGTGTTCGGGGCTACGACGCTCGAATACTTGGGTCACATTATTACAGGAAAAGGCGTCAAGATGGATCAAAAAAGTGGCAGCTATTATGGAATGTCATGTACCTACAACTAAACGGCATATCCGCGGGTTCTTGGGACTTGCAAGATATTATCGGCGGTTTATCAAAGATTTTGCTACTGTTGCTGCACCATTGTCTCGTCTTCTTCAAAAACACGGTTTCCAATGGGGAGATATGGAGAACAAGGCATTTAAAGATCTAAAAGCAAGGTTATCAGAAGCATCGATATTGGGTTTGCCGAATTTTGAGGATATGTTTATTGTTGAAGCTGATGCTTCGGATGTGGGTATTGGCGCGGTATTGATGCAAAATGGGAAACCTTTGAGTTATTTCAGCCGAAAGTTAGGTCCCCGAATGTGCTTAGTTGCTACTTTTCAAAAAGAGTTATTCGCCATTGTTAAAGCCGTCTACAAATGGCGACAGTATTTGCTGGGTCGCCATTTCACTATTTACACAGATCACACGAGTCTTAAGAAACTTATGCAGCAGGTTATCCAAACACCTCTTCAAAAAAAATATGTGCGAAAACTTATGGGATTTTATTTTTCTATTGAGTACAAAACCGGTGCCATGAACCTGGTGGCAGATGCGTTGTCACGTGTGTATGATGAGGGCGGTGATGTTATTATAACATTCATGGCTTTCAGTCAGCCTTTGGTTAGCTTGGTTGACGACTTAAGGCGGGAAGATGAAACGTTGGATGAGTTAAAGGTTATTCAT
The DNA here is from genome assembly GCA_026074375.1 of Tanacetum coccineum. Taxonomy (NCBI): domain Eukaryota; kingdom Viridiplantae; phylum Streptophyta; class Magnoliopsida; order Asterales; family Asteraceae; genus Tanacetum; species Tanacetum coccineum. The sequence continues at coordinate 4,280 of BQNB010116479.1, forward strand.
CAGAAGCTTGAGCGTAAGGAGGTGTTGGATGGGTTTCGATGTGAGCAAGGGATGATCCTATTTCATGATCGTTATTTCATAACTGTCAAGTCTAAATTGAAAGAGTTACTATTATCCGAGTTCCACAATACGCCAATGGTTGGGCATAGTGGCGTAAAGAAGATGTTGGTAGGGATGTCGGCCTTATTTTATTGGAAAGGAATGCGGAAGTTGATTGAGGATTTTATACGTAAGTGTCTAGTTTTCCAACAGACTAAATACTCTACGCAAGCACTGGCGAGCTTGTTGCAGCCTTTGCCGACACCATCAGGGGTATGGGAGGACGTGTTAATGGACTTTATTACAGGCCTACCGGTTTATAAAGGCTTGTCCGTTATTTTGGTGGTAGTGGATCGTTTCACTAAATACGCGTATTTTGGAACATTGCATGCTAGTTTTAATGCGCCTAAGGTTGCTGAGGTTTTTATGGATATGGTTGTTAAACATCATGGGATTCCTAAGACAATCGTGTCGGATCGAGATCCCATCTTTGTTAGTAAATTCTAAAAGCAATTGTTCGAGGCTAGCGAGACCAAACTGAATCATAGCACGACATATCACCCACAGACGGATGGACAGACAGAAGTGAATCATCCAATGGCTCTTTGAACATGCTCATAGGTACCTTTATATGAGAATGAAAAACCAATTAGAACGGGAAAATGTATTTTGAGACTCCGTGGCCTTTTTTCTAATAATCTGTTCTTTAGAATACTTCACTAACATATTGTTTAACTTTTTTTTATCTCAGAGGAAGAGTCTTTTGCTTGTTCCATTGCTTTAGAAAAGTTTGCTTGAACACACCATAATGTTAAGGCACTGGGTTCAGTTTCATTATGAACATCTTCAAGTTGAATATTATTATCCACCTTGTACCTTGCATCAAGTGTCCACCTGGGTAGTCTTTAGAAAAAAGTGTCCTCCTGGGTAAAATATAACGATCGGGAAAGGTTTCGACATTCCTCTTCTTCAACACATATAAGATGTGTTTACATAAGATCCCATATGTTTCAAACTTAGCACACGAACATGTGACATCCACTTTATCAGATAAACAAAAGTCAACAATTCTCTAATATTTCTTATCAGTATTTATTTGGCCAACCTTATATTTAAACACTTCGGGACTTTTGTTCAAAGTCTCAAGAGTTAAATTATTAGTAGCTTCAATCCATTCTTTTTGAAAAATTTCAAACATATAGATATGGGACAAATCTAATTTAAACATATAATAGAAACAGAAAACAAACCTCGGTCTTTTGAACAGCAAACTGAAGCTGTCCCAGTTCAAACTTTAAGTGATTGAAAAACTAATCAGTTAACCTAAAAACATCGATGTCAATATGATTGAAGTGTGACATCATAAACAAGTAGTAGAATGAAATGGAAAGAAGTGCTTACTTATATCTCATTCTAGCAATCTCTAGTTCAAGCTCCTGAGCTTTGCCACCTCTAAATTATTTACCACATTTAATAAGTGAATAATCTCATCTTACACATAAAGCCTCTCGTTAAAGTTTACATTGGACGAAACACAATTATACTCTTTAGGTCATAATCTTAGAGCATTTTAGTTTTTTTGACCTTCCACGCGTTATTATCATCAGTATAATAAAGACTAACCTCAGTTTATCTGAACATGGCCTTCTGATCCTCCATGTGTGTTAATTACTTGTTTTTACTGCCACCAGCTAGAATACGTTGGATCTGTAAACCTCTATTGAAAGACTGGTTAAAAATAAACCTCGTTTCGAAGTCATAAACCATCGGGAACCATGTAAGAATAGCCACAGGGGTGAAAATCATGACACCAATTAAGTACCCGTATCCTCTGCCTAATGCTTTCACTGATCCCAACATTCCTAATCCTTTTACTACTGGCCTCCATGCTTGGGCTATCTGTAAATGCAAAATATTAACATTTCTTTAACAATGGGACCTACTAAAAGAATAATGAAATTGATGAGGGGAAAGATGTGAACCTATAAGATTTGGTATCAAGAAAATACTCAACCAATTGTGCATTATTTTCTAGAACACGCCTAGAGTACATAGAAAATATCAAAGAAAAGATTGATGCGGGTTCTTAAAAAGACTAATTCGTGTATACACCCTAATACCTTTTGGAACTGCAAGAGGCGAGAGTAAGTCATGTATTTATTGTGTAGATAAGCATAATCCTCATGGATGCCACTTAACCCACTGCATAGTTTCAGGTTTAGACCCATTAGAAGAAATTAGCTTCTACCGTATACTTGGAATTAAAAAGATAAATTTTCTTATTTTACCTTAATACCGGCTCCAGGTCCATCAAGCGTGTATTTAAGGTTTCCTAAAGATATGTCCCACACTTGAATGACCCCATCCAAACTGCCGGATGCAACCAATTGTCCATCGAAACTGAAGGGCACACAAGATACAGTTTCCTTGTGACCTACAACAAAAATAACATACGATATAAAAGTAGCAATTTCAAGCCATTGGGTTGACTCGGGTTATATTATATATCAAACTATAATAGACGCTTGGGAAACCATTCAAATACAATGCATACCTTGTAATTCGAAAGCCCAATCTCCTTGGCCAATCTTCCATAGAAAACCTTTGTCATCCCCTGCCCTTATGGCAACCAATTAAGCATCAGTTGGGATGCATGCAAATGTGTATAATAATTTAGCTACATTGAGTTCTATATACATTAATGCATATTAACCTTATGGTTGGAATAAACATTATTGAAAAGACGCATTATAGATACTTACCAGTATGACTCATGGTCACCTTTTTGTTGTTTTTGGCTCTTCTTATTTTCTAGTGGCTAAGCCCGCCCAATGGGCGGGCATGACTTGTAATTATTGTTTACATTTTTTTGTTTTGGTAAATATTGTATTGTAAAAATTGTATATTATACAAAGCTCTTTTAAGCATATAGCAATCATCAGATTTAACATAAATACCAATAACTAAAAACCCTAAAGAATACTCTCTGACTTCCTTGTGAAGAATGGTATTGTATACGAAATGTCCAAATCATGTAATTATTATATATACATAACAACATATGTCTTCACTACTGGCCTTCTGTTCCGGATAAACTCCAGGCTTACTCAATAAATTACCACTTCAAGCATCAATATAAAAATTATATACATAAGCCAAACGATAAAAGTAGTTACATTACTCGATAAACATCGCATCACCCACCCATATTTTCCAGCACATGGATGAGAGCGGTTTACAACGTTATGCAATTAAGATAACTTGCAATAAATATGGAGGATGAAAACATATGTTATTTTCTTTATATGTATCATACATGTCTTGTTATATGTGTCTCAATTCCTCCTACTCCCTAACCTGCTACACCCAATTGTCTATTTGAGAAACATTAGCCTCTTCTTTTTCCTGATCAATAAAACTGAGCCACGCCTGCCAATTTGTAATAAGAAGTAACTGAAAAAAGTTGACTAAAAATTATCTGGTTGATATTTTATTTTTTGGTAATCATGGTTTCCGACACATTGGCCGAATAATCCACGGGGGTTAAACCTTATTTTAATTGATACTATAGGAACAAACACACGAAGTGTACCTTATAGTAGTCTTTGAATGAAGAAAACAATATATCTTGGTTTTCATGTCTTGGAGAAAGCTTGGTCGATATGACTATAGGTGAGAAGAATTTCAAAGACTCGCTAGTAAGCTTTCCACGCTGATAAGTGTAGAATACACATATCCATTTATGCTTAAATAACCCAATTAAACTCAAAATAGACCAAAATAGCAAAAATATGCTTGTATTTGTGTTTTGTGTGTGCAGGTACGGATAAATCAAAAATCACAAGAAAACAGTCAAAAACAGGCAAGCACGGACACGAGAATCAGAAGAGTACAAAGCCAAAGCCAGAAAAGTCAAGCCTCAGTCAAAATCAGCCAAGAAAAGTCAAAGTCAGTCAAAGATGGTCAAACTAAGTCAAACACAAAAGGACAAATCCTCAAAATATTTCACTTTGGTCCCTCAACTCTCACAAAAGTCCAAAAATGTCCCCTCCTCCCTTATTGGGCCCAGGAAAGCTTAATGGGCCTCTATAAACCTAGGAAACCCTATCCAGATCCCAAAAGCCCAATTCATAAGCCCATTACTAGCCCACTTCCCTTTTAAATTAAACAACAAGGGCTAACCTTGCAATTTTCGAAAGTTATTTATAACTAGAAAAGAGAAAGGAAAGAGAGGGGCTAGAAGTGCAATTTCCTCAAACTATAACTGAAATAACTGTTAAAAAATGGGCGCCATTTCCATTTACTATTCACTCGTTGTCCCATCTTTACCCAAGCTGTTAAATCAAAGGGCAAACGTAAATCAAGGGGTTAGATGGTCAATTCATGAGCTCGTTAACACTAAGGAGGGGTCATATCAGTCAAATCAAGGATTACTTAAGCTCTCACTCAAGCTCTTGACACGTCATCAATGGAAGAAGCACAAGCTGTCACATCAAAGAATGACAGCTTGGCAATCCGTGTGAGTGTGTTATTGATCCAACGGCTCAAATTTTTGATCCAATGATTATGACAATGAGTGGTGAAGATTGAAGGATTGAAGAGCAAGGCAAGGCATCCTAGAAGCTTCTTTCAGCACCTATAAAAAGGGCCTCACTCTTCACATACGAGGACGTAGCTTTTAGGGACTAGTTTTTAGCTTAATTTACTTTAAATTTTGTAATTTCCTTTTAAATTTTGTAAGCAAACTTTTTATTAATGAAATGCAGTTGTTTTTATTCTCTCAAAATCTCTCTAATTCATAATCTCTCATTTTTTCTTATTTAGAATTGAGCTAAAGCTCAATAAGCCCGTATAAGCTCTAATAAGCTCTCAAGAGTCTATAAGCTCTTGATTTGAGCTTGATTAGCCTTAATCATACTTTAAACCTATAAAATCAACTTAAAAACTATTACCTTACCTTGGACTTATTGGATTTAAGCTATGGAAGGGGGATCTAAAATGGAAGGATCCTCATGGACTTATACTAGCTTATTCACATGAATAAGCTAGAGCTTGTAGCTGATTATTGAGTTTGAGCTTCTGTTTAGCTGAGGCACAAGTAAGTTTTCATTTACTTTTCATAATTTCATTTCTAGCTTAATTTTAGCTTAATAGTGTAGGATTGCTTAATTGCTTATTTTGTCTACTTATTAGTACTATTTGCCTTCTATATTGCTTATTATTTAGTTTTTATAATCTGATTTTAGCTTAGTCATCTTAGATTATAGGTTTACCTATATTTGTCTTAAAAACCATAAAAAACCAAAAATAGTAGTATAATGTCTTAGATTATAGATTCTAGCTTAATTAGTTGTTAAATTGTGTTTAATAGGTTTGATATAAGCTAGTTAATATCTGGTTTTAAAAGTTTAATAGTAGAATTCATAAATTTTAGTTTAATCATTTTTCTGTCAAAGTCTATAAGGGGTGTTTGGCACAAGCTTGTTTGACCAGCAAAAGTCAAACTAATTTGATCAAATTACTTGAGTTAGTTGTGTTTTAGCTTAAGATCAATAGGGAATTAATTTTTAGAAGTTAGATTTGTAAAATGAAAAAGATTGAGCTTATTTTTCCTTCTTCAGCACCAGGGCATTTTGTCTTAAACCTTTAGCTTGTGAAAATTTGATCTAAGCCCTCAAAGGCTTAGATCTTGTTAGCATTTTAGTTGAACACTCTATTTGAGTGTATCTAAGTGCAGGTTTACCCCTTAGGTAACTTACACTATAGCTTTGCACTTGTGCAAAGTGCATCAGCAGTACTAAGTTAGTTAGTACTGCTGATACTTAAGCCTCAAATTAAGCCAGCAAAGTTAGGGTTAAATAGCTCATCTTTTAGTATTTTATAGTCTAGGAATAGCTTAATATAGATTAGGACTTAAATTTCATTTTCTAGCTTATTTACCTAGCTTAATGTTGCTGTCAAAATCATAAAAAAATACTGAAAAAGCCAAAATAGTAGGATAGAAATTTAGCTTATTAAATTTTGAATCCTAGCTTAAGGTGGTAGAATTTATAGCTTAAATAGTAGAATAATAACTCTAGTTTTATAGTTTTAAGTAGCTTAAAGTCTAGATTTTCTTTTTGAGTATGTTAGCTTATTTGGATTTTTGCTTATTGATTTTGTTTTCTGAGTTTGCTTAGTTCATGATCAATTTCAGAAGCTTAAAAGTAGATTAAGCCTTTACTTCTTTTCATTTATAGAATAAGCATATCATAAGCTCATTAGAACTTCTTTCCTTTTACATTTTGAACTAATTTTGAGTTTTTTTTATTGCTTATTTCTTAAACCAAGGGTGAAGTCCCACTTTCTGGAGGATCAGCTGATAAAATAAGCTCTTAGTGAGTTATTTGTGGCTTTGAGATATACGTCTTTTTCATTAAGTTATTCTCATAAGCTGTTTCTACAACTTCTCTCTTTTGAGTTTTTCCTAAAAGCACTTTGTAAACTTCAAATTAGTTAGGGCTTATTTAGGACTTTGGTTGTTATGGGTTATGGTCCTTCAGGACCATTTGTATTTTTTCTGTTTCAATTGTTACTTAGTTAACCCTTGCGCTGTTAAATGCTTTAGTCAGTTTTTAGCCTTAAGTATTTTACACAGTTGTACTAAGTTAGTTATTATTAGTTTTAATTAATTTTAATTAATAATTAGGGTTTAGTTTAATTAGTTTAATTAAACTTTTATAAAAAGATAAAAATTAGGGCTTTTATTTTTAGAAAATTTCTGCACATTTTCTTTATTAGGTGTAATTTTTATAAAATTTTTAGGACTTTATTTTTAATAGTTTTATTGTTTTTTAAATAAAAGGGTTGTTTTAAAAAAAAAAATTAGTTTAAATTTTAGAAATATCATATCTTTCTAGTCTACAAGCAAAAATAAGTAATTCTTTTTTTCTAAAATTTTCTTTTACTTAATTTACTTAGGAAAAATATAATTTTAATTATTTTCTATTTTTTTATTTTAGGATTTAATTAGAATTAAATAGTTTTTAATTAATAAATAAATTCAAAAATATTCAAAAAAATAATTTTCTTTTTCCTAAATTTTTCCTTTGTCCTATCTTAGGTTTAGAAATTTAGTTTACATTTTTAGGGGTAAAATTTAGTTTTCTTGCTTGATTGTCGCGTTTTTAATTGTTTCCCGTATTTGTTTGATTGTTGATTTTTTTTTTTACTTTAGTAGTCATAGTTATCATATCATCATAATCTTCTTATTCAGAATCATAATCGGACTTAAACGAGGTTTCAATTTCACTAGTCGTTGGGAAAACGACCCGGGTGAGCATACTTATCCGGTTAAATATACGTATTATATGTTATATTATATATATTTTTGATAGTGAATTTTCCTTAGGGAATTTTCTTAATTACTCTTTGAAGTATAATATTTTATTTTATATTTACAAGTATGTAAAACTGCAATCACACGCCAAGGTAAAAGTTGCATTCAATATGTGGTTAAGTCGGTACACCATAGATCTTAGCCATCAATTCAATACGATAATAATCTCAAAGAAGTCAAAATTCAAAATACCTCAGTATAGTTCAGTCCAAGAGTGAATCAAGCCTACTGATGTTTCTTCCGAAGCCTATAACTTCTTGACTGAGGCAAGACAACAACATATTTTCATCATTAGGGTTTTCAGAATAAGATACATACCTTTATTACGTGGTTCATTAGGGTTTTTTCAAAAAAGAAACGCACAACATCTGGTATACATAATACCTAAAAAAATAAAACCATAATTTCAACATTAGGGTTTGGAGAAGAAGATACATACGTTAGGGTATGGATACGTGTTCATGCGAATGGTGTTTTTATCATTTGATTTATAAGTTATATAATTATCTAGGAAGAAACTATGCAGCTGTTTTTCAGTGTTTAATATCGTTTGGAAAATAATTCCTAAAACTATGCAATAAGTAGATTACCACTCTTTTTTATTTGCATGACCTTATATATGTTATATTGGAAGATATAATTCACAAAAATAAGTTAGTCTAATGGTTAAGTTGTTTCTTAATATCACAAACAAACCAGCAGGTTCCATGTTCGACTTTATCAATGGACAAATTGGTTTAATAAAACCGAATTAAAATTACAAATTTAAATGGGACTTAGCAATAGTGATGAAATGGGTTGTTAATTAGTTGTGGACATGGCCATTATGGGATAATTGAAGTAGGCATCTATGATGTGGCAAGCATCCTCTTATATATTTATGTATACAACACACACCACACACACACACACAACACACATATATATATAAAAAATTATATATAACTATATATATATTATATATATTTATATATATATTATTATATATTATTATGATATTTATTATTTATATTATATATAACATATTGTAATATATATAGAGAAGAGGAGCAGTTAGATCAAATGAGAAGTTTTTTCTTAAAATAAAAAGGATAAGAAGTAACTATAACCGCATATCCGAGATGCATCGACTTAAATTAGATGCATCTCTATAATCTTAGATGGATTATAATGCATCATAATGTGTTTTCTAGCTTTTAATTAGGGCATATACGTATTTTTGATTCATTTCATGATTTCTCTGTTATTTGGTATCTAATGTGCCTAAAAATCATGAAAATCAATTTGCACCTCTACACAGTCAAATTAACTTTCGAATCTCTCTATGATGCATCTAGATGATTAGAAATGAGATAATGAAAGTCGTTGCATCTCATATGTCTTGTTTTTATGTCACTTCTCACCACTTTTTATTGTAATTTGCTTCTCACTGATCCCTACTATATATATATATATATATATCTATATATATTATTATATATATATCATATATATATATATATATATATATATATATATATATATATATATATATATATTTTATTTAGGCATTTTCCAATTGAATTTAGCCATCTAACGTATGTATTAGAAGGTATTGGGGAGTATCTCACAGGTAGTAGATATATTCGGATTTAATCCCATACTTTAACTGAATTATTTACCAAGTCACCTAGCTTAGACCCTTCATCAAGTGGTCAGCCTTAAAGTATGTTGTGTTTCGAACAAACTGCAATAGAAATCACACCATCCTGATTAGTTCCTCTTCACCATACTCTGTCTAACACCTAAGTGTCTAGACTTTACCTATTATATATTTGGAGTATATGCCCCTAAGCCATCGTGTTGCGGTGGGAGCACTATCACATCGGATAGATATTGGTGCTATCGGTTTCGGCCAAATTGGAATCTCATGAATCAAGTTTCTTAGCCACTCTGCTTCCTTACCGGCAGCAGCCAATGCTACAAACTCAGATTCCATAGTAGAACTAGTGATACATGTTTGCTTCTTGGAAGCCCATGAAATGGCACCTCCCCCAAGCAGGAACACCCATCCACTCGTAGAAGATGAATATTCAACATGATTTATCCAGCTAGCATTCGAATAGCCTTCTAACACCGAAGGATATCCAACATACGATAAACCATAATCCTTAGTACCTCTCAATTACTTAAATACCCTTGTTAATGCTTTCCAATGTTGTCTGCTAGGATTACTAGTAAACCTACTCAATCTACCAACAGCATAAGCAATATCAGGTCTAGTACTAGTCATAGCATACATCAAGCAGCCAATAGCTCTTGAGTATTCAAGCTGATCTACAGGTTTCCCTGTATTCGGATTAAGCTTTTCTACCGAATCCATGAGAGTATTCACCGGAGAACAATCTTCACGATTAAAATTCTTGAGTATTTTCTCAATGTAGTGAGATTGTGTAATGACAATCCCTTTGTTTTCACGTTTAATCTTTATACCAAGATTAACGTTCGCTTCTCCCATATCTTTCATGGAAAACCTTGATGACAAAAACTTGATTTTGGTCAGTACCAAAAATCAACATATCATCAACATATAAACAAATGATAACACCTTTACCGGAGCTATCAAACTTGCTATATACATACTTGTCAGATTGGTTTAAGTGAAAACCACTTGACAACACTACCTCATCAAATTTTTGATGCCATTGTTTAGGTGCTTGTTTGAGCACATACAATGACTTAACCAGCTTACACACCTTATGCTCATTACCCGGCATAATAAATCCTTCCGGTTGCTTCATATACACTTCTTCATCCAAATCACAATTCAAGAATGCTATTTTGACATCCATTTGATGGATCACTAGATTGTGAATAGCTGCTAAGGCTAACAACAATATAATAGTAGTGATACGAGCAACTAGTGCATAGGTATCGAAGTAATCGATTCCTTTCTTTTGTCTAAAACCTTAGATGACCAATCGAGCTTTAAACTTGTCAATTGCACCATCGACTTTCATCTTCTTTTTGAAGATCCATTTTCAACCTAAAGGTTTGCAACCAGGGGGTAAGTCAGATAAGACCCAAGTATTATTTTCCATAATAGAACCAATGTCATCATCAATTGCTTCTTTCCAGAAAGCAACATCCTGAGATTGCATAGCTTCATTATAGGTTCTAGGATCCTCCTCTATGCTAAATCAGTAAGAGTATTGTGATCCAACTTGATCTCTTGATCCCTCAACTAAATATAGCTGAAAATCAGAACCATATGATTTAGATTTCCCAACTCTTTTACCTTTTCGAGGCTCAGGAATCTCATTTGGTACATCATCAATATGATCATCCATTTGAGATTCTTGCACATTTGGTATAATGTCCTTTGGTCTAGGTATTGAAGAGAAATGATTCTCATCAAATATTACATCTCTTGATTCTATAATTGAGTTAATAGAAACAGAGTCATTAGGTTCAATAACATAGAACCTATATGCCTTGGAATGCTCAGCATATCCAACAAAGATGCAATCAATACCCCTTTCACCCAAAGTTTTCCGTTTCGGATCAGGAAGCCTAACAACGGCCCTACAACCCCAAACTCGTAAAAATGACAAGTTGGGTCGTTTCTTATACTAAAGTTCATATGGAGTAGTCTTGTTCCTTTTATTAGGAGCCCTATTAAACAAATAGTAAGCCGTTAACATGGCTTCTCCCCAGAACCCCTCACTCAAACTCGAGTAAGATAACATGGAATTAACCATTTCCTTAAGAGCTCTATTTTTCCTTTCAGCCACACCATTTTGCTGTGGTGTGTAAGGAGCTGTAGTTTCATGAATGATTCTTACAGATTGGAAAAATATAGGATCATAATATTCACCAGCTCTATCTGTGCGTATGGTTTTAATTAAGTCATTTTGTTGCAATTCAACTTCAGTTTTATAAATTCTAAATTTATCAAGGGCTTCATCCTTAGCATGTAGCAAGTAAACATAGCAAAATCTAGAGGCATCATCTATAAAAGTTATGACATACTTTTTATTGCCCAAAGATGGTGTAGCATAAAAATCACATAAATCACTATGTATTAATTCAAGTATGACAGATTTCCTTGTTATACTTTAAAATGGTTTCCTAGTGATTTTTGTTAACATACAGGTAGTACACTTTTCTGGATTTTCATCAATAGCAGAAATTAAATCATCTTTAGACATTTCAAGCATTCTTTTATAGTGAACATGTCCTAAACGAGCATGCCATAATAAGGAATTAACAACAGTAGAGGAAGAAGACATATATTTAGAATCCAAATCATCCGAAACTTTATTCAAGTTCAACATAAACATACCATTGTTATAATAACCAAATCCTACAAATACACCACACTTCGATAAGATATACTTATCGGATTCATAAACCTGCTTATATCCACATTTATTCAACACAAGACCAGAAACTAAGTTCTTACGAAGCTTAGGTACATACAACACATTAAACAAAGTAATAGTTTTTCCAGAACTAAATTCTAATGCTACGCTTCCTTTTCCATGAATATGAGCGAAATGTTCATCACCCATGTAAAGTACAGATCCGTCTTCCACTGGTTTGAATGTCTTAAACCAACAACGATCTTTACAAACATGAGTCGTAGCACCAGAATCTATCCACCACGCAATTGTATCAACCTGCACATAAAATGCTTCAGAAATTAGTGAAACGGAATATTTAATAAATTTGTTCCAAACAGGCACTAAATTCTGACATTGGTCTTGGGATTGGTCCTTAGACCCCTTTCCCGAACCACCAGCATTTGTGTTGTTCTTTTTACCACTACGAAAATCCCTTTTGAAGTGACCAGTCTTGCCACATTTCCAACATTCCAACTTTGGTTTCTTATTAGAACTAGAACCACTGTTGTTCTCATTGGATCGCTTTTTGCCTTTGTTTTGTTTGATGTGTTTGTTCTTACCATCTTTTATCATGTTAACAGAGGGTCCACCAACTTCCTTACCCTTGCCCTTGTCACTGTCATGTGCCCTTAGAGATTCCTCTATACGCAAGTGACTACCAAGTTGGACCAAAGACATATCATCTTTACCATGTTTCAAAGTATGTTTAAAATCCTTCCAGGAAGGAGGCAACTTATCAATTATACTCGAACCAGAAATGGATTCATCCATTTTCAAGCCATGTTGTGTGTATTGTCCAAGGATCCTAAGGAGTTCATTGTACTGTTCCATGACCGGTCTAGAATTGACCATTTTGTAATTATTAAAATTACTTACAAGAATTTCATTATAGAGATTCCTTTCATTTTACTTGGATTCAAGTGAATCCCACAACTCCTTAGCCGATTCAACATTCGTATAAACATCAAAAAGAGAATCCGACATACCATTTAAGATGTGACCCCTGCATATGTAGTCATCATTCTCCCACTTAGCCCTTATCCTTATCGCTTCCACTGTTGCATCTTCCACCAATTCCGGCATCGGTGTTGTCAACACACAAACCACCTTCAACGTCGTCAACAAGAAATGCATCTTCTTCTGCTATCGCCTAAAGTCATGTCCCTCAAACTTGTCCAATTTCCTAAAATTCGTCATTATATCTTTCACCGTATTTTCAGCCATGATCACAACAAATACTTTATACGTTTGTTAGATTCTATGGTGTGTGTGATGATCCTGGATAACTCTTTATATCGTGTAATGATATTCCACTTTCCGTATAAAGTATTTCGACCCTATCAAGATGTATGGGTTGCACGAAATCTCTATCGGAATAATACAAAGAGTATGCAATTTATGTTCTAGGCACAAAAAGCATAAATCAAGAACAATGAAGAATTTGTATGAAAATTCGTGTGTTTTCTGTGTGTTTTTTTTATGTCTGGACCAAGTAAGTTCCTGAGTCAATATATCATGAAATTAGGATGGTTATTTGCAGTTAAAGTTGGTTAAAACCGATTTTAACCAACCTTCTGAAACACTTGTTACGGCGTAACAAAACCTTGTTACGGCGTAACCAAGTTTATTACGACGTAAACATATTTGTTACGGCGTAAACTTGCAAACTTCATTTTATGTCAAATGGTTACGGCGTAACCATAAATATGGTTACGGCGTAACAATGCCAAAGCCCATTTACGGCGTAACCAGCTATTTTGTTACAGCGTAAACCCTGCAAACTCAGTCCTTATAGATTACATGTTAGCTCAACAAGCGTGTACTCCACACTTTCTTAACTTGTTGCCGAGCCGAACATGAAACCTCATTAAGTCTCTAGTAAATCACCATTACACAAATGGCGTTGATGACACTAAAATCACGAACAATATGTATCTTGTTTATGCATTCTTTAACAACCTCACATACAAACGATGTTAATTTATCGCTTCAACTGACAAAATGAAGACAACCATGGATAAAAGGTCTCCTTGCATAAAGTCCCTTTCGATCTTACATTCTTTTGTCGAAGATCCGCTAACAAAAGCCGAATTGAGCCAAGATTGGTCACAATTCCTCCATTTGGTAGTTTAAGTCTTTTTCAATACCTACTTTGAAAAAAATATATGACTTTTTCTTGTAGCCCCAATAGATGATTTCATTTACTATAAAATCACAAGGGCATGAAGATTAGCAAGCACCTTAACGATAATTTTGTAATGATGCCCGGCCAATTAGAAATTGGGTCTAAATTCAGTAATAACAATTGGATCAACTTTCAGGACAAGGGTGATCAATGATCGTGAATTACAGCGCTAGGTTTAAGACCCGAATATTCGAAGTCCTTGATATGAGATAAGGTCATTTGCCTAGGAGATCCTAATTATTACAATAAATTTCAGGTAAACATCATAACCCGAGGCTCTATCTTTAATTCAATCTCAAATCGCGTCTCTAATTTCAGAGGAAGTAAAGGGCCCGTCAAGAGAAAGATGCGAGAAGTGGTTACCAGAGAAGGAGGAACTTGATGTGTTTTCTTCTTTGCATCTAGTTAGGTTAATGCACTCGTATAGTTTTATCATTACTTTCAAAATTAATTTCTTTCAATTATGCATAACTAGTAGTATTATTATGTAGGGGTAATTGTTTGAAAATGTATCATACTTGTCACTTTTTGTTATTGTGTGTACTGAACTTTATTTTCTTATTATGTGTACTGAACTTTCAAATTTCGATCATTGTGTATTTTGTGACTATTTTACCCTTACTTTTTTTCAAATTTTGAAGGGTAAAATGATCATTTTACATGGCAGAATTGTCACAAAATACTTACAATGATCGAAAATTGAAAGTTCAGTGCACACAATAAGAAAAAGAAAGTTTAGTACACATAATAACAAAAAGTGATAAGTATAATACATTTGTCAAGCAATTAACCTATTATGTAAGAAGGTCATTATATTTACATGATATGTTAAAACGTCACGCTATTGGCAAATTCCGACAATATATAGTCACTAATTAAACATGTACCAAGTGATATATTTCCCAACGTCTTTACTAACAAGTCTTTGAGTTTACGGTATCTCCAAAAAGTCTTTTGAGTTTATATGATCAGAGAGTGGCCTCAGCAACCGATTTATTGTCGCTTCAAGTCTAAAATAAGTATGTAAATATAGTAACGGAACCAGGACATAATTTAACCGGATGCATTTACGAAAAGTTATACAAAACTAGGAACACCGTTTTTTTTACGAGGTGCATTCAGGAAAATCAAGCTTTCAACAAAAATTTACACTACGCCGTAAAATTTCATTAGACTCCAAGACCCTGGTTCCGTCGCTGGTTAATACTTGCCATTTCATCAAGTATATTAAACTTTTTGGTTCAATAAAGTTAATATGTTAAAATATCGTTCTCTTTACCACTCATAGTTGTAAACTTATTAGAGTTAAAAAGAATGGAGATCCTTCAACCTTCATCGAACTCAATCATAAACATGGAGATAACATCTCTCCAAACCCTTCTTCTAATCATCACAATCTTTTTATTCACCTCCTATTTCTTAATCTTCAAACCATTGAAATCTAAACACAATAGTCAATCCGGTTTCAAAAACTATCCAATATTCGGAACCTTACCCGAGTTCCTCCTGAACCGTCATCGCTTCCTCGACTGGACAACTGAAATCCTCTCAAAATGTCCCTCAAACACCTCGGTCTTCATTCGTCCTGGAAAAATAAATGGTGTCATAACCGCAAATCCTTCAAACGTCGAACACATGCTCAAAACTAACTTTGAAAACTACCCAAAAGGAACCAGATTTATTTCCCTACTTGAAGACTTTTTAGGCCGTGGTATCTTCAACTCAGACGGGGAAACATGGCATTTACAACGTAAAACTGCGAGCTATGAGTTTAATACTCGCTCCTTACGTAACTTTGTTATGGAAACAGCTGCTGTAGAGTTACATACCCGGTTCATACCAGTTCTTGAAAAGGCTGCAGATATGAATAGGGTAGTTGATCTACAAGAGCTACTTGAGAGATACACTTTTGATACTATATGTAAAGTTGCTTTCAATGTCGATCCCGGTTGTTTTTCTGGTGATGGGACTTCAGGTAGCGAGTTCATGAAAGCGTTTGATGAAGCTTCGACTCATAGTTCTGGACGATTTTTGTATGTCTTGCCCGGTCTTTACAGAATCAAGAGAATATTAAACTTTGGTTCAGAGAAAAAGTTGCAAAAATCGATTGCCACGGTTCATAAGTTTGCGGACGATATAATAAAGTCGAGAATGAAAGAAAAGGATCAAAACACAGAAGAAGATTTGTTGTCGAGGTTCATGGGAAAATCAGAATATTCACCCGAGTTTCTTAGGGATATTGTCATAAGTTTTATATTAGCAGGACGTGACACAACTTCATCCGCTCTAGCTTGGTTTTTTTGGATTCTATCTTTTCATAATGAAGTGAAACAAAAAATACTAAACGAATTAAAAACAATCCGACATAGCTCTAGAAAAAGTTGTCACGATTTTTACGGTTTTGACGAGCTGAGACAAATGAATTACTTGCATGCCGCAATATCTGAGGGGTTACGTTTATACCCTCCTGTCCCTGTAGACACAAAAACGTGTTTGAAAGCTGACGTCCTACCAGATGGGACATTTGTTGGTAAAGATTGGTTTGTTACGTATAATGCATACGCAATGGGACGAATGGAGAGTGTTTGGGGTAAGGATTGTGGCGAGTTTAGGCCCGAGCGGTGGTTGGAAGAGGACAAGAATGGAAGAGCTATGGTGTATAGACAAGAAAATTCGTTTAGATATCCGGTGTTTCATGGTGGACCGAGGATATGTTTAGGGAAAGAAATGGCCTATACTCAAATGAAGTTGGTGGCTGCAACGATTATTGAGACGTTTGAGATGGAGATGGTGGTGACGACAACCGAAAAGAGTCCACCGGAGCATGTGCTGTCTTTGACGATTAGGATGAAAGATGGACTAAAGGTGAGAGTTAAAAAGATGAAATGGGACATTGATATGAAACGTAGCCTAATTTAGTAATGCATGCATTTTTTTTCCTCATTGAACTTCGAAAGATTGAGGAAGATTAACTAGCTTTATGCGATCGTTTAAATTATCACATTGATCTTATAGAGATATAGAAACTGTTGGATTTCAGGGTGTCTGATTGTAGATAATTAAAGGAAATCTGGATATAAACTCTTAATCG
>BQNB010116480.1:0-5000 GCA_026074375.1 Tanacetum coccineum
TTTATGTTGACTCTTTTAAGCATGTTTTTCTCAGGTGAATTAGATGCTTGGCTTACTTGATGTGCATTGGAGTCTAAATAATACCAGATTTCTTTTCAAATGACACATTTAGAGGTCGTTCTCTCAAGTCTTTTGCAATGGTATTATGAAGTAATGCTCCCAGACATTATTCTGTTGCGACCTATTTTTGGGGTGTTACAGATTGGTATTCAGAGCCAAGGTTATAGGGAACTAGGTTGCCTATTTTACCTAGACTATAACCGTTTTTACAAACATTACATCACATCAAACTTTTTCAATGTGCATACACGCTACTTGCTTACTATATTACACTACTTGCTTACGTGACTTATATATATATATATACATATACATATATATATACATATACATATATATATATATATATATATATATATATATATATACGTATATATATATGTATGTATGTATGTATGTATGTATGTATGTATACTTACCTTCTCTTGCGAATACTTTACACGTGTTTTATATAGAATTTATTTATATAAATACTAAGACTTTCTCAAGACATTGTGAATGATACGATGGTCTTTGAAACTTTTTATGATTTTACATAATATTGTTTACATAACATTAAAACTTGTCACGCTCCACCAATCACACAATTTACCTTTATCACTCAACTCCAAAAATTTTATACCCGCCCCATACTATTGAAACAATTACGCCACTTTATAGAATCATGCTGGATAATTCAAACACGACTTTAACCTGTCACCTCGCAACATTTCATCTTTGGAGCACAACTCTTAGAACAAGAACTGACATTATTTTATTACTCCTCTGATTTTGAAGATAATGGCTCCAAAGAAAACAACTACCCCTATAAACGATGCTCAACTTAAGACACTGATTGCTCAAGGAGTTGCTAATGCATTGGCAAAAACTGAAGCAAACAGAAGCAGGAATGGCGATGACAGTCATGATTCAAGAACCGGTATAAGAAGGCAAATGCATGTTGCCCGTGAGTACACCTACAGTGACTTCCTTAAATGTCAACCCCTGAATTTCAAGGGTATCGAAGGAGTTGTTGGGCTTACTCAGTGGATCAAAAAGATGGAATCTGTTTTCCATATCAACAACTACACAGTTACATGTCAAGTCAAGTTTACAACATGTACTCTACTTGTAGATGCTTTGACGTGGTGAAACTCCCACGTTAAAACTGTTGGTCACGATGTTGCTTACGGAATGCCATGGAAAATATTGATGAAGATGCTGACCAACAAGTACTGTCCTAGAGGCGAGATCAAAAAGCTAGAGATCAAAATATGAAACCTAAAGGTCAAGGGAACAGCATTGCGAGCTACAGACAACGCTTCCAGGAATTTGCACTGATGTGCGGAAGAATGTTTCCCGAGGAGTCCGATCAAGTAGAGAAATATGTTGGGGGACTTCTCGACATGATTCAGGGAAGTGTGATGGCATCCAAGCCAAAAACAATGTAAGATGCAATTGAGTTTGCTACTGAATTAATGGATTAGAAGATCCGCACATTTACGGAAAGACAAGCTAAGAACAAAATGAAACTTGACAATGACAACCAAGCTCAACGACAACCTCCCAAGAGGTAAAATGTGGCAAGGATTTATTCTGGTGGGTCTAGTGAGAAGAAGGAGTATGCGGGGACGCTACCATTGTGCAACAAGTGCAAATTTTACCACAATGGCCCATGCACTTTAAAATGCGCAAAATGTAAGAGGGTCGGTCATTTAACGCGAGACTGTTAGAGCTCTGCTGCTACTAACAATCAGAGGACCCTCACCTGCTATGAATGTGGGAATCAAGGGCACTCCAGAAGTAATTGACCAAAATTAAAGAATCAGAACCATGGAAACCAAGCTGAAGGTACTGAAGCACGTGGAATGGTGTATGCCTTAGGAGGAGGAGAAACCAATCAAGACCTTGACGACATGGAAGATGATATCAATTCTTAGATTCTATTTCCTTAGGGTTTCTCATTGTAATTTCTGTTAAAATCCTATTGTTATGTACGAATGATTTCAAATTATCTATCAATTAATGTATCGTAAAAATTTCATCAACCTTACTTTAACTTTCTATTATGCAAGCTAAATTGTAACACTATTTTGACAAAAATGAGCATTCCATCATTAGTCCTCAATTATATATGGCCTGATCAACTATGTATAATTCAGGAAGGACCATGCCATGCTGAGTAGTAGTCACCTTAAAACATCTTGCAAAGAAATAATTTTCAACTTATATCAAGTTCTGTGTGCATATTCATAAAACATAATTATCACATTGAACCAAACTAATAATCATAATAACTAAGTAAACTCTTACATCATCTTATACCAAATCTTAAACTGAAAAGTCAAAGAAGCATCG
Source organism: Tanacetum coccineum (assembly GCA_026074375.1). Classification (NCBI taxonomy): domain Eukaryota; kingdom Viridiplantae; phylum Streptophyta; class Magnoliopsida; order Asterales; family Asteraceae; genus Tanacetum; species Tanacetum coccineum. The sequence continues at coordinate 2,398 of BQNB010116480.1, forward strand.
TTAGTCACCCTAGGACAATCCGTCGGCAAGTGAAACCCACACCTCTTCACCAACATCATTCCGGAAGGCAACTCAACCTGAATTTCGGGACAAAATTCTTTTAACATGGGGAGACTGTAACAATCCGCATTTTCATATCTTTTTACGTCAATAAATATTCCACTATTTATTTTAAACTTTTACGCGCTCACTTTTAATTTTCAACGTTTAGTTAAATCGCGTAAACTAAAAATCATTATTCAATGTAAACGGGCATCAAACAAGTAAAAGTTTACGTCAAGCAAGTGTTATATAATTATTATGAGAATAATTATTAACTTTTCGTATTTTTTTTATCGGTTACGTAAAACGCTTACGTTTCCCAATAAGATACATTTAGGCGTACACGAAAATACCTATACATATCTATACTCAAACAAATACCCACTTTTATACCCAATACCCAAAAACTAAACCATTTCACACCCATTAAACCTCAAATCCGGTTTCAACATATAAACACACAAATTAAATCTTAAAGCTCCACTAAAGTCATATCACTTTATTAACCTTACACAAGAGTACTCTTACAAGTTCAACTCTCTATAAATTGGAAAATCAAAGTGCCCAACCTTTTACACCTTTGTACCATTACCACTAAACCATCTTTTGATTCCTTGTTTTGCAAATGGTTTTGATAATTACTTCCACTATAAATAAGAGCTTACTAGTAAGCCTTTTCACTCTTACAACTAGCAAAATAATCAAACATTTTCTCTCTTGTTTTCTATAATACCTCACGGCTCATAATTAGTTTTTAAGGGATTCATAGTGTTGATTTTTCAAATATACAAGGCTTATTAGTAGTAATATCTAAGATCATTAAAAGTACATTGGAAGCTTGGGTGGTAAATTAAGCAAGGGTTTAGTCAAGATCAAAGCTAAGGTTTTCATTAAGGTTTCAATGTTGGGTTATATCTTGGTGTTTGATTCCTTGTGTTCTTGATCATCCTACACTTCCTTAATGTCTATTTAAACCTTAATCATTTTATTCATTCATTTACTTTTGTTTACATACTTTTTATCTATGTTAATCACCACCTAGGTTATTTTTATGATTTATGGAATATTACAAGCTCTATTGAAATTTGAATTCATATATAAGTATGGTGAAATAATGCTTAAAATAGAAGTACACACTTTATATAAGTGTAAATTAATTTATATTTTTATTTTATAAATTAATTTTTGTTGAAAGTTTTATTTACAAAAGTTATATACAAATATCATAAGGACACTTTATCATGGACTTGTAGCAAACTTATATAATCTAAAAACTTATAAAAATAACTTTATAAATTATTTAGAAAAACCCTAAAAACCAATTGTTGGAATTTGTGTAATAAAATATTTATTTTATATTTTATTAAAAGAGTATATATTATGAGGATCGTAAGCATATAAAGAACTCGAAAATCCAAGCTATAACGAAGGAGATATGACATTTACAAGTTTACGATAAAAAGTATTTTTATAAAAGTAATTTTATAAAAATAAGCTACTGTTCATAATAGTGATCTGTTGGGAAATGTTTTTCTTAGATACAACTTTTAATTACGAAGACGTGGATATAAGGATCACTAAAAACGGAATTAAAACGAATAAGTTACGAGTTTTACAAGTTTTAAGTTTATAAAAATACTTTTATAAACTGTTTTGAATTACTGTGTTCGACACAGATTTTCATGCAAACAGTGGACATTTTATTTACATAGTTTATCTCGTCACGAATCCATACATATAAAGAACACGCGAAACCGAGTTAAAATGAGCAAGTTATGAGTTTTCAAAGATTTCAAATAAATAAAAAGAACAAAACCAATTAATTTATATATATATTTTTCTATGACTTTTATAAAAATTAAACATGCTGATGGAAATGTAAAAAGTACTTTACGAGGGTTTTCTGGTCCATTTGGGCAATAAAAACCTTAAGGAATATTGTCGTATCATTTATATAATATTTATATACGTTTTTAACTTTATAAATATTATTTTATAAAACAATTAAACTATTTATATAATGTCATTATATAATCAATAAAAATACTAAATCAAGTATTATTACCAAATAATCAATTGTTGGACAAGGATAACATTTTATTTCACAAGTACGAATACGTAGACATTTATTTAACAAAGTACAATTTAAATATTGTTTTGACTTTCTAGACTAAACAAAACTATTAGATGGTGGTGTAACTCTATAACTTATGATGTTGTATTTATATTAAATACCTTATACTTATACGACCTATAACTAATTAGGTTGCATTTCGAAATGTTTGTGACGATTACTTTATTGATTTCGCGACAATCACTACTTTCACTAGAGGTGAGTTTATAATCCCATGGTTTACTCGTTTTATTTTTATAACTTTTGGGGTGAGAATACATGTGCATTTACAAACTCATTTTCATACTTGGTTTCATATCTTGTTACATACTCGTTTGCATACACGTTTACAAAATGGTTTACATACTCATTTACATACTCAATTACATACTCGTTACAAACTCATTCACATGATTGACTACAAACTCGTTTACCTACTCACTTTACT
>BQNB010116480.1:10000-21357 GCA_026074375.1 Tanacetum coccineum
ATTTATCTGTATAAAAGCTCAAAAACTAAAAAAAAAAAAAAAAATAGAAAAAAAAAAAAAAAAAAAAATAAAAAAAAAAAAAAAAAATAAAACTTAAAGTACAAGTATTACTTAAAACACACCATTTTATTAAAACACTGCGAAAGCTTGATATTACAAGGTGGTGTGAAGTATATGATGGTGGTTTTTGATGAATTTTACAGACTGTATTACAAGCCCTTTTTTAATAGGCCAACTAAAAGGAATAAACTAAGAATATGCTTTTAGCATAAAGCATATGCTTTGGCATCTGGCATATTCTAGGGAATAAACCATGGCATATGCCAAGGAATATTTTGAGCCATTATTTAATACAATAATTCACAATAAATAAACATAGGTAGGGCCGACGTCTTTTTATCTCTTCTTTTTCTTTTTGGACTTTGTAACATGCGTTTGTGGAATTTTGTTACATACGGGCCATTCGAGCTTCTAGACAAAGTGGAACGGGACGATTCAATTTTAACTCTTGCAGACAATAATCATCTCATCCAGGGTCTACAATTAAAATTGAATCACCATTGCTTTCGTTATCTTCTAGAAATACTTTCCTGTTGTAGCGGTACTTGCCATCTTCATTGATTGCGTCACTTCCGGTGTTAGATGTTTATTGCTCCAAGTCTTTGTACAGGGCATTCCAGTTCCGATGAGGAAATTCTTCTGGCTTCTTTATTTTAAACTCGAACATCTTCTCTTTGATCTGACCAGTGGTTGTCTTTGGTTGATTGTCCAAAGCATATTTGGGCTTTGCATTGTATGATTGCTTGTAGGTTTCGCATGGCTTTAACTGCTTCTTTTGCTGCTAAAAGTTCCAGGTCTTGGGCGACTGATCTCCATGCATCAGATTTATCCATTCTGATTAGGGTTTGATTGGCCCTGAGCTGAGTAACTTTGTCATAGTCTCCCTAGGTTCTCAGTGTAAATAGTTTTTTGTGAAGATTCTAGGAAGTGGTCGGAAATCTTCATGACTTTTTCGCAGGTAGTCTTCATATTCTTCTAAAAGGCATTGGGGGACTGTAGAACTTCCTCCATTGAGTAAAGAGCTGCTGCTGCTAATTCCTTCATTTCTTCTATGCATTCTGTAAAACAAAGGTTAACAAGTCTTGAAAGATAACTTGGCATACATGGCAGCAAGGGTGTTAGTTTTCCTTCTATTTTGTTTTATTTTAATTTTGACGCTGTTCCTGTGACTGCAATCTGCAACTTGATCCATCAAACCCTTGAAATTAGTGCCTGTTATTTTTGTTGTAAAAACTAATGATGGCTTGACAATCTGTTCTTAGAGTGACTTCTTGTTTGTCAAGGTAGTAAATCTTCAATGTCTCCAAGGTGTTAATGCATGCATTGATTTCGGCATCAATTGTAGACTGAGTTGTTGAGAATCTGCCACTTGCATATGTACAAATTCATTCTCAACTTCTTGGATCCTCCTTGCTCTTTTTCCATTTAACTATTCCTCCCCATCCTTCCATGCATCCATCTGTTTCCAGGATGATGTAAGCATTTTCTGTGGAATTTTTCCCCCCCCGCAACCCTAGGTCGCAAGGTTTTGAACTTGTTCTTTGATTTTTCTGACTAATTCATAATCAGAGGGCTTCAGTCTTTTATCTCCATGGGCATTTGTTTTATCATAAAGTGGCGTTAAGAGTATCCCAAGCTTTGGGATATGATTTCGAGCATAAAAAGGATTCTAGAATGACCTTAATTCCAATCTTTTGTCTTCAGCCTCTTCTTCATTGAATTTACAATCTCTTTATAATATTGATGCAGCTTATTGTTCCCTATCTCCTATGACTGCTCCAAGAAATTACTTGAACTGCTCATCTCATTTTGTTGAGATAAGACCAACCGTTATCTTTACAGATCTTTACATTTTTTCAAAATGTATTTGCAAGGTTCCTCTTTCATTCTTGAGAAACAGTATATCAACAATATATACTGTATGAATACTTTGATCTTTGAAGCATTTATCCATCTTTCTTTGGAATACTGCAGGGGCATTTTTCAGACCAAATGGCATAACCCACCATTTCATATAGTCCTCCTTAACTAAGGAACCATCCAAGGGATTGATTCTTCATCCATAGCAACTTGATGGAATCCTGATTTGAGATCAAATTTTGAGAATATCTTTGCACCTCCTATTCTCTTGATGATCGTATTTATGCCTGGTAGAGAGTACTGGTTATTGTATGTGTTGTCATTCAAGGATTTGTAGTTGAATACCATCCTCTCTTTCTTTAACACTCTTCTTGTTTACATGTCAATTGTTGATCCTGAATTTTCAATCATCGCCGTCCGTTCTATGCTGACCTTTACTTGGGCGGATACACAATTATGAGAAGGCTATCAACAAGTTTTCTAAATAAGTCTTTCCATTGCTAGGCGTTACATGCTTTAATGGTCTTGTCTTTCATAGTAATATAGGGTTGATGATATCCATTAAAAGGCACACCTTTATTTTCTAGTGGCTTGAGGGTTCTTCTCCAATGATCCCTGCTGTTTCAACCCTATCAATGACAGGATTTAATTGTTCATGAATTGCCTGTACTTCCTTCATGTTGAAATAAATGAGAATCATTTATTTTCTAGGAATTCTTCTTCACTGACTTCTAACTCAGCAATTTCTGCAATTTCAGTTTGGTTTGAAGTCTTTGATTTTAGTGACCTTTTTGTAGATGGTTATTTCATCTCCTTCTATTCGAATTCCTCCTTTCATGGATCTTAAGAAGTTGGCACATGATAAGCATTTCAATACATTGTTTGTCCCTCATATCAAAAGCACTATGAAGTATCTTGAATTTGTTTTCCTCAATTAGAAATAGCTTCTTTATTCTATGAGTAGCTCGTTCTTAATTAAGCATTGAAGATTAACAATCTGAGTTAGAGGCTACCAGTGCTTCTTTTGAATGACTTCTTGTTTTATTGCAACATGGAATGGATGCCCTGTGTCTATATTAGCTGTGTTCCAAAAGCTGTGCAGTTAGGAATATCAAACTCAACTTTAACATTGTAAAGTTGATTGGTAATTTTCCTAATTTTTGGACTTGTAGTGGCGTTCCCAGAATAATGAACTTCTGTCTCTATGCAAGGCCTTGCAACATGAGTGTTTCCCAGTGGTGGAAACTCTCTTCTAGAAAACTGAGCATCTGCTCTTCTTCCTCTTCCTGCAATTGAGCTAAGCTCTCTTATTTCTCATCCTTTAGTTCTTCAAGCCTTTCCCTTTTCAATCTTAGCTGATCAATGAATTGTAAGGGGCATTTGTGAATCCCTTACTAACAAACTTTCTTTTGAACTGCCATAATTTCTCTTCTTTTGTCATAGCAGCTTTGTTTTTCATATACTCTTAGGCTTGATCTCTGATCATCTGTTGCAACTTGTTTCTGTCTTTTCTTTCAAATTCTTTAAGAAACTTTACTTCACTACTTTGAATCCTTTCTACTTTCTGGTTTTTGGGGCTGTTTTCTTTTGACATTATCTGTTTTGCCAAGATATTTTCTTGCACAAAGGGCACATGTTGTGAGTTGGCATTTGGGGCAGTTAAGTCTTGACATGTCTGTGGTTAGTATCCCACAGTAATAGCAAGATATGATAGTTTTTTACCGTCAGTTTTCTTCCTTCATGCCACATTCTTACATTTAGCTGGTAATTCTTTTTTGGTTCCACAATCCTACGCTTGAACCATTTCTGCTATCATTGTTTGTGTCCAGTGAGGAACTAAAACGATGATGACTAAATTGATTATCTTCTTCTTCCTGCTCATCATCACTCATCTATCATCGATCTTCAATTGCATAAAGACTGTTTCTCAACAGAGTATCTTGGACCATAACACTGATACTTGATGATATCACATTTTACCTCAGATATGCTATAAAACACTGCTATCATCAAAATCTTATGAAACAATATCCTAATTGTCATCAAGGTCCAATTCTTGATAGACAGCTGATCTTGCAATAACAAACTTACTTTCAAATGGAATTTATGACTCACAACAAAAAAACATCATGATAGCAAAATAGACTCCAAAATACCTTAAGAATTCCAATACCAGAATATGAATTTACTTGAAAACGAACACGACAGGAACTCTTGCAAACCAAACAAACCATAAGAACTCATCCATACCAACGGTCATAGAACCAAACCAAAAAGTATCGTCACCTTTAGACAAAGGAAAACAATCAAAACGCCAAGCGGAGAACATAGAACACCAGTTCTATGATAACACCCTAGAATACCAACACGAGCGTTGGATATCTCAACGAACAACGAGCTAACGAACCAACTTAAAAATCGCAAAGATAATACCAACATGTATCCGATGTATCCCAAATGATAGATGAAAGGTAACCTTACCATCTACGCAACCTAACCTAATATAATCGCCCAGTCGGTTAAGAGAGGAATTCTCTAACCACACAACTATCCTCAACAGGATCTCACATCACATCTACACTACCATCTACACAACTATCCAGACTTACATCCTTACATAATACATACAAGCAACAATGATCAATGCAATCAAAGTCACAAGTCCACGTGTGTGTTGCCTTTATAATTATGTTCGCGACCATAATTATAATTGCACCTTTTGCACACGCGTACTTACTTCCAAGACCACACCTCTCAATGATAACACACATCTACCACATAGCACTTAATAATAATCCAAATATAACTCAAACATGATAATCCACCTAACGAAACATAAAATCCTAATCGACCAAACGAAACAGAAGTCACATCGTGACCCAAAATATAAAATCAATCCTCGATTATAGCAACGCATCGAGGTAGAAAACGAAATAAACTTATGTTGGGCCTCGCTTGGGTTTGACTTTTCTCTCTCAAAAGTCCCCCAACTCCGCGGGTCCAGTGAGGTAAACAATCTCCCAACGATATCTCCTAGGGGATAGGGGAAGACATGACTAAAACAATAACAAAGGGGTATATACTATTAGATCCCCATAATGAAAAAGTATATATTTCATATTATATAGTAGTAATTCAAAATAGAAAGAATTCAAAGCTTTTAGGTAGCGGGAACATACGATATATACGTACACAAACACTTATGCCCTAAAATGCAACTATATGAGGGACCCTTAAGCTATAGTCTAGGCTCAACCACCTAGTTCTCTATAACCACAGGCTCTGATACCAATCTGTCACACCCCGCCAAGGCGGAAACGCGAGGCATAACGAGAATGGATATCATCACAACACAATGGCGTCTATATAGAGAATACTAAAATGCATACAATAAAGTAAAGTATAGACACAAAGTGTCATAACAATACCCATAACTAAGCAAAACATAAAAGGCGTCTTTATTGATGAAAAGGAAGTTCTCGTCAATAAGAGACATGCAACATATATCCATACAATGCTAAACATCCACATATAAACTTCAAGATCATCTTAAGGTCTCTTTCTAGCCACTTCTCACTATCTTAAGAATCCTCATGACTTCACACCTGAAAATGATGCTTAAAACGTCAACACAATGGTTGGTGAGAGTCATAGGTTTAAGACACACAAATCAATCTTTTAAATCCAATTACTGATTAACAAAACAATATAGGACAATAAATGTAAAAGTCTGAACTATATCTAAGATGGCAACCACATACTAGGTAGGACGTTTACCCCAGATACCATTTAACAGACAACTGGGTAGGTGGGGGAGAAAGGGGGGGGGGAGGGGGAACGGTTACCACCCTGATCCATTTTCAACAACAGTAGGAACGGTACCCCGCCTGAGTCACTATGTTCACTTACGAACCTAAAAAAAAAAAAGGAAAAAAGTGGTAAAAAAAAAAAAAAAGAAAAAAGAAAGGGAACAAAAAAAAAGAAAAAAGAATACAAAAAGAAAAAAAGGAGGAAAAAAAACAAAAAAAAAAAGAAGAAAAAAAAGAAAAAACAAAGAAAAAAAAAGAAAAAACAAAGAAAGAAAAAAAAAACAATAAGAAAAATAAAATATAAAAGGTGAAAAAAAAAAAAAAATAAAAAAAAAGAAAAAAGGAAAAAAAAAATAAAAAAAAGAAAAAAAAAAAGAAAAAAAGAAAAGGAAAAAAAAATAGAAAAAAAAAGGGGAAAAAAAGAAAAAGATAAAATAAAAAAAAGAAAAATAAAAAAAGAAAAAAAAAAGGAGAAAAAGAAAAAAAAAAAAAATACAAAAAAAGCGCGCTCCTCCCGGCGCCCTCAGCCAGGTCCTGTGCCCCCCTCCCCAACCCCACCCAACCCCCCAACTACCCCCGTCCCCCCCTCTGTCACGCCGTTATCCCCCCTCCCCGCCCCCCCGCACCCCCCACCCCGCCTCCTCCCCCCCACCCCCCGCGCGACTCCGCTACGCCCCACCCTCCCCCCCCACCCCACCCTGCCCCCAATCCCCCCCCCCACCCCCCCGCCCCACCCCCCCCCAACCCCCCCCCCCACGCCCCCCTCCCGCACCCCCCTCACCCTCGCATCCCCCCCCCCCTCCCTCTACCACCCCTCATTCTCAACGACCAACTTATTCCCCCCCCACCAATAGACAACAATCCCCCCAACCGAATGTTCAAATCATCTACTGACCCCCCCCCACCCCACCTCCCACCACACCCACCCCCCCCACCACCCCAATCCACCCACCACCAGTCTCCCAAGACCCCCCCCACCAAGTCTTACAACAAACCCCCCCAACCTAATTGAATTGAGAAGATACGACCTCCCACACCCCACCCGCACAAAACACGAAACAATAACACGTAGCCCCACACCCAGCCCCAAAACACAGAAACCCACAAACCATCAAAACACCCCCAACCACCCCACGCCACCTTGGCACTTGAAACCTCGACCAAATGCCTAGCCACAAAATCTACCAACACAAACTTTCGCCAACAATTATAAAACACAATCTATACACACAACAGCATACGTTGTATAACAATCACGTAATCCTACAGCTTCAAGAACAAGTGACAATCATAAGTCTGGTCCGTCAAAAAATATTATAAATAACCCCTATTGGTTACCTGACTCCCATACCCACAAAAACCACTTAACAAACAGAATACTAGCTAACCCTATTCGAGTCCAAACAGTAAGAATTAAAATGTGACTTAACGCACTCAAAACCTTTACAAAATGCCTCATAATTTCAACAAAAAAAAAACAAGTTCAAAATAAATAAATTAACACCTTGGACTCACAAGATTCAATACAAACACAAAAACTCCCAAGACAATCAAAGCACCAAAACAGTCCCAATTCGTGTCAGAATGTGCACCAAAAACGTTTAGACTAAAATCAAACTTAGAACTTCGAATTAATTAAATTCCAGTTTGTTGGATTCTTTAATATAGACACATAATACATAACAACTGTAGAAGGACAATCTAATTCAAATATTTAAATAGGGTTTTCACTTCACACAACTATGACCTAAATCAGACCTAAAAACTCAACCTTGACAAACGAATCTTGTTTGAAAGTGTTTTAAATACCCAACACTCACATTTAATTCTAGAAACCTATTTGTATTGAAAGTAGACTCTCTTTAGAAAATGTATAGGCTTTTTGAAATCATTAAAATCTTTCAGTATGATCACTTTAAGACTTGCAACATCCTCGCCAATTTTACCTTTCAACTGCAACAATTTAAACTCCGAATTTACTAAACCTAAAACTCCTATTGCATCATGATTAACTTCATTAATTATATAAAAAACGATTTTTAGAAGCTTAAAAACCTAAATTACATGTTTTACCTGAACCCTAATCACATATTAATTATTACATTGTTTTAATTTATTTATTAAACAAAACTAAAATTATAAAGAATCGGATCGTACCTTAATTTCAAAACCCAAAAAAAAAAAATTGACTCTTCTCTTTTCTCTTTCAAACCGGTCGATCAAAGTGTATGGGGGAATTAGGGATCTTAATTTTGAAATTAAGACATCCCTAGGAGATTATAAGCTAAATACTAATTAAGGTATTAGTTTAGGATTAGGACTCTAAATATTTTTTTTTCTTTTCTATTCTTTTTTCTTTTAAAATTCGGAAACACTATTCATCCAATAAAAAAAATATTTTTTTAAATTTATTATTAATTAGATATTTACAAATATAACCTTAAGTTTTTGTAAAAATATTTACTTATTTGGCTAAACCTTTTTGCATAAAGGCAATTGTTATTTTTTGTTTTTTTTTTTTGTTTCCTACCTTTCTAAAATAACTTTTCATTTCAACCTAACTTTCGCAAAAATAGAATTTACATTTACTCAACTAAACTTCTAAAGTCAAAATATATCTTAAAAAACTAACACGGAAAATACATTACGTACTTATACTACACACTAACACGAAATGCTCAAATCTCAATAATCATTTTCCTTGTAATTAAAATGAACGAAATGAACTCAACCAATTCAACCATCAATCTAATCTCATTGAGATGATCACACTCAATAGATTGATTACCAATAACTCACATAACGCACAAAACCACATAAAATCACATAAATTCATATAAAATCATATAAACCAAACATTACAACAGGCACATAAGTCAACACTACGGTTTGACCAACCTGCTCAAGTCATGGTTGTCACACCAGCTTCCTCTTGTTTAAAAAATAACATCTTTTCCTTGTGATAAGCTGCATCCTTTACTCGTTTTGGTTTCTGACATTCCCTTGATACATGCCCATATTTCCTTGCAGTTGTAACACTGAATCCCAGACTTTTGCACTACCGGAGTACCTACAATTTCCCTACCCTCGCAACATGACTGTACCTCTGATATCATACCCAGTACTTCTATTTAATCTAGGTGAATTATCTTGATTAGCTCGACTGGTGTTTGATGAAGTTCTGAGATTGTTGTTGGTAGGTTTGTAGATTTTCTTGAATGATAGAGAAATTAAAGCCATGAGTTTGTCAATCTCCTTTTCCTTTGTCATTTCATCATCTTTAGTACCGTAGCAGGTTTCTAGCTATATAAGTAGGAGCAGAATAGTAACAATTGTTTTTCCCTCTGTTTCCTGTAAAGACTATTACGATCTTGTGGAGGAATATTGAGTGTTTTTGAGTAGGATGGTTTTTGAGGATGGTAAACTGGTTGTTGTTGAGCAACAAGTGCAAGTGTGATTACAGTATGTGCTAAGTAATTTTTAGTTCTAATCTCAATGACTTCATTCTGGATATGCTTCAGAATAGTCATAAAGCTTTGTGATAGGATACAGTCTTCAGCTCTTGACTCTGCTAACAAGTGTCCACACGACCTTTGCCATTCTGGTAGTAGATGAAGTAAGGAACTGGACATGCACTTGATGATTGTAACATGCATGATATTCTGAACAGACACATTCATCAACGTTTGTAAAACCTTATTCATCGAATCAAGTGATTCACCGATCCCGTGATGTGAATTTTCCAATCTCCCACTATAAATTGGTTTCAAGATCTGACATTGATTGATATCCCTTGTTTCAACTTTCAATGTGGCTTTCCATAATTTCACATGCATTAGGACAAGCATCAACTTGGAAGTAGATAACGAAATCTATCCCTGTGAGAATGATCTGAACGCTACAACTTCGCATACAGTTGATCGTTGGTATGTCTTGTGAAACATTCTTGTAAGTTCTCCATATACCTTCCTGTAGTGTTTTGGGGGGTAGAACTACCTTCAGCAACTGAAACAGTATTTCGCAGCCATTGACTAAGTGTAATGGTATATTATGAGGAACAATGGTGGATGAGTTCACTGTTAGGTTTGGGTCAATGTATCTCTGATCTAAGATTCGCACAGAACGTTATTACCTGTGCAAACATGGTGAGACGAAATAAAATCTTTGCTACCCGCTTCCATGATAGCATTATGAAGAGCATTTGATGATTGAGTTTGCAAATTGGTATTTGAATTTGACATTCTGATGAAGTTGATGTAAATGGATATCTGATCTTAAGTGTTATGAAGTGATTGATTGTGGTTTTAAATGAATTAACGTTCACGGGATTTTACAAATCTTTGATTAAAACCGAGAAAAGAATCGTATCTTTCGCAGGATTTTACAAAATCAAGAAAAACCATGAATGAATAACTAATTAACGTTTCAAGTATAATTAAGTTGATTGTTGGTTTGATTGGTTGTGTTTGTTGTGTTGAGTAATTGTCCTTGTAGTCCGAATTAAAGCCTAAAGTCCTTGTAGTTAGTCCTTGAAGTTTGTTTGTCTTGCTGTTATGTTTTGATTAAACGGTGATTAATAGATTCCCAAATTAGCAAAACGCAACGAATATGATCAAAACGCAACTAGTATGATCAAAACGCAACTAGTATGATCAAAACGCAACGACGAACACCCCTTCATATAGGCAAAACACAACCAAGAAAAAATCTTTAAACTTTCTTGTAAGCTACGAAATGATGTTAAAACCACCTAGTAATGATGCAAGAAATTGATCTAAACCCAAAAGTATAAGTCTTTAACACTTTTAACCACGAAACAAAGATCAAAGTTGATTTTTTTTCTTGTTTTTTTTTCGAACCAAAAAAAAATATAACCAACTAACCCACGAATTTCACACAAAACAAACACTACACACCCCTTGGCGAGTGATACCATATGTTATCCCACTAGCTAATCCAAACACAACTTATGAATAAGCACCAATAAGCAAGAAATAAGAAGAAATCTTAGAGAGAGAAAGTAGAGAGAGAAACAAGAGAGGAATGTTAGATTAGAGAGAGATGGAGAGTTACAAGTGTGTGAGAAAATGTAACCAACACCCTTCACCAAGTGTGGTGAAGGGATATTTATACCCATGCCTTGCTAGCTTGGCACTTGGGCTTTCTAAACGGGCCAGGCTTGGTTTAACTTGGGCTTTAAGCCCGAAACACGGACAATATTAGATTACAATCCAAGCCCGTTGAACCCGACTAGCCTATTACAATACAAGACCTAGTTTGACTTTCTAAGACCGATAACATTCTTGTTTGACTTAATATAATTAAGGCTAACAATCTCCCCCAATGTTGAGGTCTCTTTCTTCAAACTCCTCTGTACCACCGATGACATTGAAGATATGACGTTTGACGTTTATGCTTTGCCTTGTTATGGTCTTGTCTTGTTTGTAATGGCTTTGTTCATCCATGCTTTGTGATCTTGATTTTGAGCCTTTATCTTTTGACTTTGAATTCTTGAGATCGTTATCATGCATCATCTCCTTGACTTGAATCATCTTGATTTGACTTCCTTGATCAACTTGTGCTCTTGACCAACATGCTCATACTTGTTACATTCTTGTTTGACATATG
>BQNB010116481.1:0-21356 GCA_026074375.1 Tanacetum coccineum
CAACGCGCATTTTAAGATTGTACTAGATGACACATACCAACCAATAAACATGCACATGTATTATATACACATACATAAGTACGTTAGTTTTACCTTTTGGAAAGGTATGATCAGTAACACTTTTTTCCTTTTAAAACTTTTCAAACAAGAAAGTTGTAACACGATGCCTATAACATCAAATCTGTTGTAGTTTAAAATTAAAATAATGCACAAGCTAGACATAGATATAAAACTACTCCATGCTTGCTAGTCACAATTTAATAATGTATCAAATAATTCGACTATACAAAGAAAATGTAAGCGAAAATTCTATAAAGTCAGATCAATAGTTAAGAAAAGAGCATGTTATTCTTTAAACATGCAAATAACAATAATTTCACAAGAAAAAAATAGGTGTATCTGTAAAACGAGATAACATCTCATCTTTTGTAACCATATACGGTAAAACAACATGACTTGCAACTGATACAATTCAGGCGGAAAGTAAATCTACTTACAATGCACCCAGTAAACACCTTTAATTTCATCAGATCCATAAGAACATCAAACGCTGCGACTAGGTTTTTTTATGTGTGTGACAGAAAAAGATAAAAAATAAAGTTCAATATCAAATAAAAGATCAAACCTTGAATAACTGGTCTGATGGTGTATGTCTTGTTGTATTCGTCAGCAATGGAACGGAAAAGCCCAAAAACCAAGATGAAGAAGACAAGTTAGGGGAGGAGATCGTGGCATCTCATATAGAGAGAAATAGTAAGATCTAGTTTTTTAATACCCTAATAGTACCCCTTTAATTTAGGATCAGAAAGGCTAGAATGCAAAATCCTATTACTGCCCTTCAATCCTTTATGAAAAGTAACATGATGTTTCACATAATTACACTTATGCCACAACTACTAATAACCATTGATTAAAAAATGAAAGGTTAAGATTGGTTCTCGCAGTTCTGTACATTCGTTTGGTTCTGAAAAGAACCTCACACTATACTACACTATAATATTATATATTATATTTCTAAATTATATATATCTATAGTATATGATATATATTATTATATTATATATATATATATTATGAAAATAAAATAATAATATTTTATTATTTTCGTCTTTTTATCGGGCTAAACGGGGTAAATATAAAATCTTGCCATCTTAGTATGGCCACGTTTGATCGTTTAATCTTGACACTTAATGTTTATTAAAAGTCACCTTTTGTCCTTTAGTCGAATCGTCACAAAATAAGTTTTCTATAATATTTTCTAAGTGTAATTCTTTTTTTATAAATTCCTACATGACCCGTTCGTTTGTAAAAGGTTCTCAAACCTTAATTTCAACACTTTCCATAATTTCCCAAAGTTCCGACAAAATGCCAAAAATCCACATTTACGAGTCGTGCATCCAAACATGACCATATTTGACCATCTTAACCATCTTTCACTCTCGTATGTATCCGTAAACCCATTTATCTGACTTAGAAGTTCAAGTTATTAAGTTTTCACCCATTGGGCCCAAAAGCCCAATGTTAGCCCAATAGCCTTTGTCAAGTCTTACATATTCATTTTCACTTCCATTAAGTCCACTAATTGATCTATTCGTCATTGGGCCTTATGGCCCATTAAGAGTTTCAAAATTAGCCTGTTAATTTTAAAAACACTAGTATTTACACCTTATTGCGCCGAAGCCAAAATATAAGCCCATAACTTTATTATGAGCCCAAAACCAATACATAAGCCCAAAATAAATACGTAAGCCCAAAACCAATATATAAGCCTAATATAAGCCGAAACTATATAAGCCAAAACCCAAATATAAGCCGAAACAAAAATACTCTTTTCCTTCTTTCTCTTTTTGTTGGGCCGAGACCAAGCAACAAGCCCAAAACAAATTAAGCCCTAACTAGCTTATTTTTAAGCTAAGTTTCAAAATAAGTCAAAATAAGCACTTGACCAAAAGTTATTTTACCACCACAACCATGACATTAAAATGAATACTTCCTTGTCCCTTTTCTTTGTACACGACGCAACAAACACCCCTTTAATCAACCCATTTTGTTTTCAAGTTTTGATTTTTACGACGATCAACTTGTACAACTAACGTTGTTACGATGATCAACTTGTACAACTAACATCCATATATTCAGAGAATATAACCAACACTCACATTTGTCTTATGTAACAATATTCCCATATTGTTAACCGACATAGACCAATTTAGAATAATAAAATTATTCAAGGATTAAACATGCAAATACAGGATAACAATTATTATATGTATGAATAACAAATACCATGTATCTTTATTAATCAGAAAGTAAAAATTGTCTTACAATCCTAATTATCCAAATACGAATAAAAACAGATATGCATGAGACTAATTAGTAAGTTGAAGTCTAATGTTTCTAACATTCTCAACTTTTTCCTTTGCAAGAAAACTAAATAGTCATCTGAGTAAACTTTTCAAATACTTATTTCAAATTTACAAATTGTGAAAGAATTGAATGATATGATGAGTGTCATATGTATATTTGCATACTATTGCAAGTATCATAGTATGGAAATGTATCACTACCTTTTATGGGGTATTTGAAGTCATCAACATGCCTATCTTAGACAGTCATCTTTGCAGTTTCTTAAAATGTAAAGTATTCTCATTTTTTAATGTGTATTGCAACAATGCCCTTAGCTGAGCATATCTAGTTAGCAGATTTATCATAAATGATGAAATCCTACTTTAACTAGACACGATTATTCTCTAGCGTCATGTCTACACTAACAATACTATGCCTTATATAATTCGCTAACGTTTGTTTTAACAGTCATCTAAATCACTCTCAATTAGATACTGTTGTTGTTTGCTCATCTTGCTCTTGTGCAAAAGTAACAACCAGACTCATTGACAATATAAGATATACATGATGAATCCATATTTAAAACACCAGGTTTTCATCCATGTATTAAATTATCTCAAGTGAAATATATCATTTAAGACTTACCTCAATGATATATTGCATTGTGTTGGACTTAATCACCGCATATGTTTATTTCAATAAACATTTATTCTCAAGTGAAGTTTCATTCCAACCTCAATGATTAACATCTAGCTTAGATGGAATGATGCTTTCAATATGTTACATAATATATGAATTTAAGGAAAAACATAGTGCTTCCACTCGATGTCAGGTATACTCAGGAGTTATCTTAATTTAATTAAAAGTCATATTGTAATTAAACTTAAGATCTCAGTTCCTAGATGCATGATTGATGTGCGTGTCGTGTAGGGTTAATTATTGATTATCAAGTTTTAAATTTATATTTAGCTGACAAACCTAAAGACCACACTCTAACGGGCAGTGTACCCGGTCAAGATGTAGCTTCACGGTAAGTAGGGTGTCAAACACTAAGAGCGAAAGTTAACCTAATATTCTATCAGTATTTTATTCTATCTAGATTAGTCTAATTACTTGTTAAACCTATGCTATACATATTTACTAGTGGTAAATGGGGGTTTTCAGTCTGAGAGACTGACACAGGTTTGATGGTGACAAAGAATAATTCTAAACACAATAAACACAAAAGGCAAATAATCATAAGACAAAGAAGCGATACAAGCTAAATAATAGAAAACTATATTAACCATGTTAAATCCGATTACAAGTTGGTTTATTGTTTTAATGCAATGGTTGCTTATCTCGAGGTGGCATATCATTCTTAAGACTTAGGCGGTACTTCTTCCTAAGACCTAGATACGAACAATCCTGTCATGATCAACTTATCCGCATAAAGCATCCATAGTTTAATTATAATCTATCATAGGGAATTAAGGCAATGGTGATCCTGTTAATACCCTAGCCCATCAGGACTTTACCCACTTATTGCTTGATGTTGTTTAATATGCCGGTAGTCCACCATCCAAATCTATTACCAATTAATTAAGAACATGATTGCTGAACAATTATCGGGTCACCTGCCGGTCCAACTAAGCTCATAATCATAGGGTAAAGACAGGGTGTCATGTGTGATCCTATTGGTCCGGGCATATAAAACACAACATGGAGAGTATCCCAGCATCTAGATTATGGGTTAAGTCTCACTAGACCCAGTTGAATGATAGGTCGCATGTACAAGCGCATAAACAAGTATAAGGCGATAACCATAATTAAACAATCAACGATAAATTAAGCAAGACGAATTAAAAACAAACCAAACATTGAAATCTTCATTAACATGGCTAATACCCAAGGGTATTAGCCCACAATCATTGTAAGTTTACAAACGTGATCAAACAATTGAAAATCGAATGATTAAGAAAGTAAAGATTACACGATGTCTTCTATGGAATGGTGGTTGGTGCTTGACCTTGGCTGCTTCTAAACTCTTGGAAAATTCATCTTCAATGAGTATGGTATAGAGAATATAATTTTTGCACACTGAAACTCGTAATTGAGCCTCGTATTTATAGTGTCTGAAAATTGCTCGATACCCCGTATAGAATTGACGGCATACGGCATATTGGGGTAATTTCCTTGGAGTTCGCGATAAGATAAAATCAATCAAGATTAATTGCCTTCAATCATATTAACTGTCAATCTTTGACTGATGGCCAGTTGGTGCATTACGCGTATTCTTGTGATGAGCTGGCGCAGATACACCGTATCTTTTTTGCTGGATACGGAGTATAGTAGTAAATGGCAGTTTTCTTCAAATGTCTTCGTTTTAGCTCTAGAATTGCGCCTTTTAGCTTTGTCTTCACAAATTACTCCAAAATTACTGCAATTGTAAACTTTAAACAATTAAGTACCAATATCTTGCAATAATTATATAAAAGTGGGTAAAATGTACGAGATAAATGATAGTAAAATGTGACGTTATTTGATGATATCAAATGTCCCCCACTTAAATCCTACTTGTCCTCAAGTAGACTTTAGAAAGGTTTTTTGAAAATGTATCCTAACCGTGGTTAAGGATGTTTTTCGTTAAGCATTTTCTTTTTGTTCTAACCATTTGTACAAAACCAAGCTCCTCACGAAATATGGGAATGAAATCACTCAGATCACTCAACTAATCTAGGGTGTAAAGTTTTAGTAGTATGCTCATTTGCTCGGTCGTGATTAGCTTCGTATCATAGGCTTGGCAAGGATACACATCTCCACCTCTAAAGCTAAGGAGTAACAAGTTAAAAGGTAAATTGGGTATTTATAAGTAGGTTTGGGTTTAATCACTCTTTTTATGATGAAGAATGATATAGGGTATGAAGCTTCTGACTTTCACCAAAGGTCGTCGTTAAACAAGGCAGCTGAGACATGAATACATGGCCGTAACGACGGAATAGACATCCACGCTCGTACACATCCTCGCTCAAGTAGATCCTAAGGTTAGTTATCAGGAAAGGGAAGTAAAATGGTTGTTAAATAAAAATCACAAAACAAATAGATTAAAGCCAACATATAGGGTGCGGTTGCTAGTAACTTTCCCCGACCGTTCCATGATAAAGACTTAAACATATAAAAATACGTCTCGATCATAAGATGACAATGAAAAACTAAGTTGACGTTCCTATAACGGTCAACTTCCCTTACATCCTTGAACTTTACTTACTTTTACAACATAAGTGGTGATATCGGCCACTTTTCACAATACTTTACATCGTTGATTTTTTGTATGTATCAACGAATAATTGATCCTTTCTAATAATGTCTTCGGTATAAGCTTCTTTTGAACCGACTATTTTTCTTTAATCATTTTTTTTGCAACAATAATACATCATAAATCTCGGTGTAATTTCACCGTCTTCACTTTCATCATTTGTCCGGCAAAATTTTCCTTTTGAACTTAACATCTTCGGGCACAATTCATAATCGCGAAAGTAGCAAAAATACACGAGCTACAAATATCCCTATTGCATTGTGCAATATTCCCGACCATTACAAAGATAGAGAAATTTCACATTGACGCAGGAACTACAAAATTTTACACGAAAGCAACTAGCAACATTGATCAAAATAGGCTTTAATCTACACGGTAGGTAAAGGTGTAAAGGTGTAACGAAATAATTTTTTTAGTTCGTGTGGAAAAAGAAAAGAATGGCTCAGTAGGTTTTTCTAGGGGTATCTTACTCTAAAAGTAAGAGTAAGCAAAGGGTTACATGGGGGTTAACTAACCAGTGTAGTTAGTTAATAATACAACATGTAAAGGCTTTTTGGTTTAATCTTAGAAATTTACCGGTTAACATGCTACTCCATCTAAATCCGTAGTACTCATGGTCTCGAGTGATATACCAGGCCAAGTTCTAAAGTCTACTACATCACCGACACATACATATTTTTGTGGAATTTCGGTAAGCAATTGGAAACGGATAGGCTTAATTCTTACAAATAGACATTAAGGGTTATGGTGCGCTAGGTAATGTAACTAGTGATTTTTCACAAAAAAGGTCATGCTAAAATTTTTAAATTTGATCCATTTTTATGCATGTTAGCATTTTATTTATGAAAATAAGGACAAGTGCATTCTAATTCTCCATCTCCCACTTAAATTATACAACGTCCTCGTTGTATAGACAAAACATTAAAAATAATATGGGAAATAATTAGAACGAGGAAACTCCCTGATAGTTGCTCTGGATGATCCTCCATTTTGAGTATTTGAGCAAAAAGTGTGTTGAAGAGGGCTTCAGAATGCCCGAGAGAGTTCAACACATGGCAATTTCATAATATACCATTTAAGTCGAATTTTGTTTCAGCAAGGTCCCGCATAAAAAGTAGAAGACGTTCGTGCAATCTGTACCTTCGCTAACTTATAATACAAGCAAACAATTAAAACACACAACTGTGCAGGGTTACAATACGCCGTATCCCAAACCCTAGGATACGCCGTATGTAATCCTGCGAAAACAATTAAATACTGGAAATTAAATAATGGAAATTTAAACAAACTGATAACGTCCAGACATGCATATGCCGTATTCAGAGGGGTTCGATATGCCGTATAGCATGTCTGGGAAAACAAACAGTAATAATAAATTAAATTCAAACAATTAAAGTGCGACAAACAATTTAAAAACAGTCGGGTTTTCTCCCGGGAAGCACTTTTGTTTCAGCTGGTCGTGAAGTTCGACATTTTTCCTTGCGGCTTATTCATTATTAAAGACCCGTCTTATCATGCTAGAGGCGGGCTTGACACTTTTAAAAACTAGTTTTTCTTCCCCGACCCTTAGGGTGACTTTTCTTTTAAAGACATCAATTTTAACATGGACAATAGACAGGAATGGTCATCCGAGGATCAAAGAGACATCGTCATCCTCGGGTATGTCTAAGATGATAAAGTCAATGGGGAAAATAAATTTGCCTATCCTTACTAGCACGTTTTCGGCTATACCCCTTGGTTGTTTTATGGTCCGATCAGCCAATTCAATGGTCAACCTAGTGTGAGACAAAATTCCTAGACCGAGGTTGGTATAGGTAGAAAAT
This sequence comes from Tanacetum coccineum, assembly GCA_026074375.1. Classification (NCBI taxonomy): domain Eukaryota; kingdom Viridiplantae; phylum Streptophyta; class Magnoliopsida; order Asterales; family Asteraceae; genus Tanacetum; species Tanacetum coccineum. Next base: position 7,465 of record BQNB010116481.1, read on the forward strand.
GGCATAACACTCACACTTGCTCCAAGGTCAACAAGGGCTTTATCAAAACAAATATTATTAATGAAACAAGGTAAGGTAAAGCTCTCTGGATCTTTTTCTTTCTGAGGCAGGTAATCATAAGCTTCCATAATTTTGACTCCTCTTGCCTCCTTCCAATCATCATAGCAATAGTTATGTAGTCGCCTAGGAAAGGGGACTGTTTTGGGAAATCCGTTTCTGTGTTGTGGTACCGATACGGCATATGGGCCGTACTCCATGCTGCGTATCTCAGATAAATCAGTTGTAGCGGTTGAGATCGATTTCACTTGGTCTTTTGGATTTGTTTCCGTAGAGCTGGGCAGGCTTCTAAAACCTCTTTCTTGCAGTACTTTAATCATTTGCCCAATTTATAGTTCCAAGGTTTTAATCGAAGCTCCTTGATTTCTTATTGCAGCATTGGTAGAAGCTCGGATTTCTTTTATGATGTTCGAGTTCTCTTCATGCCTTTTAGCTGATTCCGCCATAAACTTGGTCAGTGATTCTTCCATAGTATCTCTTCGAGCAGGGTACGAAGGGTTTCCATTGTTGCGTTGGTAGAATCCTGGCCCCGCTGCTCTGTATTGTCCTCCCGGTTGATAGGGTGTACTAAATTATGTATAATAGGCTTCTTTTAAAGTTTTCCCTTCTTCCTTCTGCGGACAATCTTTTGTATAATGAGGTCCTTTGCATAGTTCGCATCCGACCTGGACAGCGTACACTTTTTCGTTTACCTTTTGAATTTATCTGACGAGATTGTTGAGTTGGGCTTGGATAGCAGCTAGCCCGTCAGAAGTTTTAGTACTCCTGCTTCTTGAGGATGTTCTGTTGTGCCATTTCTGAGAGTATTCGGCCATTTCTTGGATAACCACCTTAGCATCAGCAGCTGTCTTGGTGGGGATGACACCTCTTGAGTAAAGTATTTGCCTTGTTGGAACATCGAGCCCATTGTAAAACAAGATAACTTCTTGCATGTCAGTTAGATAATGTTGAGGACACTTCATCAGCACTTCTTTAAATCTTTCCCATTCTCGAAAAAGGCTTTCATCGGGTTCCTGCTAGAAGTTATTAATTTCCTCCATTTTCTTCGCCGTACGTGCAGGTGGACAGTATTTGTTTAGAAACTTTGTTTTTAGGCCTTCCCAGGTTGTGATTGAACCAGCTGGTTTATTTCTGAGCCAACAACTTACAGCTCCAATTAGAGATACAGGAAAGGCACGAAGCATAAGTTGATCTTGAGTTATTTTTGGGACGTGGAATAAGTCAACAATCTCTAAAACGTTTTCGATGTGTTCGTTAGCATCTTCGTGTTCTGGACCACTAAAAGTATTGTCACGAAGTTCCTTGAGAAATTGTCCCTTTAGTTCGAACTGGATATCAGCATCAATTGTGGGCCTAACAACGCCCGATCATTATTAGATTCGTCACGGGTTTTGCTCATATACTGTACCATTGTTTCTGCCATTATTTATGTAACTTGTTCTTCTTTAATGTGCTCTTTGATTTAAAAATTTTGACCAAACTTGATTCTGCAAGACTTGGTGTTTCTAAAAGCTTTCTTCTTGAGCGAAGTACTCGTTCTGGGTTTTCAAAAGGTGAGAGTAGCTCCTTAGTGGAACTCTGTGTCATGCACCACCTGAAATAGAGAATTAATCAGTAGGATATGCTCTTATAAAAAAGGAATAAAAAAATTTAAACACGGAAATCAATTTTTGGGTTCTGGTTGCTGTATCAGATGACCAGTACGCCGTATTCTATTGAACAGCATACGCCGTATAAGTCTATTGAATGAAGTACCCCGTATTGAGATTACTGAATACGCCGAATCATTCTGGGAACAGATACGCCGTTTAGACAATAAAAACAATACGCCGTCCTGAACAGAAGGTTAGATACGCCGCATCCAACTGGTGGATACGTCGTATCAGATCAGTCAGAACAGAATACTATTTAAAAACACAATTAAACAATGCAATAATTAAAGTCACAATTAATCTAAATAGTTAGCAATCAGAATTAATTAATTAATCTACACTAAAGAAGTTAAAGGTTAAAAACACTAATAAGAATAAAGATTAAACAATTCACTCCCTGGCAGCGGTGCCAAAAACTTGATGTGCGTGTCGTGTAGGGTTAATTATTGATTATCAAGTTTTAAATTTATATTTAACCGACAAACCTAAAGACCACACTCTAACGGGCAGTGTACTCGGTCAAGAAGTAGCTTCGCGGTAAGTAAGGTGTCGAACACTAAGAGCGAAAGTTAACCTAATAATCTATCAGTATTTTATTCTATCTAGATTAGTCTAATTACTTGTTAAACCTATGCTATACATATTTACTAGTGGTAAATGAGGGTTTTCAGTCTGAGAGGCTGGCACAAGTTTGATGGTGACAAAGATTAATTTTAAACACAATAAACACAAAAGGAAAATAATCACAAGATAAAGAAGCAGTACAAGCTAAATAATAGAAAACTGTATTAACCATGTTAAATCCGATTACAAGTTGGTTTGTTGTTTTAATGCAATAGATGCTTTTCTCGAGGCGGCATATCATTCTTAGGACTTAGGCGGTACTTCTTCCTAAGACCTAGATACGAACAATCCTGTCACGATCAACGTATCACATAAAGCATCTATAGTTTAATTATAATCTATCATAGGGAATTAAGGCAGTGGCGATCCTGTTAATACCCTAGCCCATCGGGACTTTACCCACTTATTGCTTGATGTTGTTTAATATGCCAGTAGTCCACCACCCAAATCTACTACCAATTAATTAAGAACATGATTGTTGAACAATTATCAGGTCACCTGCCGGTCCAACTAAGCTCATAATCAGAGGGTAAAGACAGGGTGTTATTTGTGATCCTATTGGTCCGGGCATATAAAACACAACATGGAGAGCTATCACAGCATCTAGATTATGGGTTAAGTCTCACTAGACCCAGTTGAATGATAGGTCGCATGTACAAGCACATAAACAAGTATAAGGCGATAAACATAATTAAACAATCAACGATAAATTAAGCAAGCCGGATTAAAAACAAACCAAACATTAAAAGCTTCATTAACATGGATAATACCCGAGGGTATTAGCCCATAATCAATGTAAGTTTACAAACATGATCAAACAATTGAAAATGGAATGATTAAGAAAGTAAAGATTACACGATGTCTTCTATGGAATGGTGGTTTGTGCTTGACCTTGGATGCTTCTAAACTCTTGGAAAATTCGTCTTCAGTGAGTATGGTATAGAGAATATAATTTTGGCACACTGAAACTCGTAATTGAGCCTAATATTTATAGTGTCTAAAAATTGCTCGATACGCAGAATAGAATTGACGGCATACGGCGTATTGGGGTAATTTCCTTGGAGTTTACAATAACATTAAATCAATCAAGATTAATTGCCTTCAATCATATTAACATTCAATCTTTGACTGATGGCCAGTTGGTGCATACAGCGTATTGGTGATTGAGTGATACTCCGAATCAGGAATTGATCATTACGTGTATTCTTGTGATAACCTGGCGCAGATACGCCGTATCTTCTTTGCTGGATACGATAGTAAATGACAGTTTTTTTCAAATGTCTTCGTTTTAGCTCCAGAATTACGCCTTTTAGCTTTGTCTTCACAAGTTACTCCAAAATTACTGCAATTGTAAACTTTAAACAATTAAGTACCAATATCTTGCAATAATTATATAAAAGTGGGTAAAATGTATGGGATAAATGAGAGTAAAATGTGACGTTATTTGATGATATCAATGATCTAATCCACACTTTGATTCTTTTATCTTGTATGCGTTATATAAAGATTATTTAAACTCATAAGCCTTTTCGATTACACACCGTCCTCGCAAAAGTAATCGTAAAGGAAAGAGTTATAAAACTTAATTGTCATATTTCAAATATAGACTCATAACCCTTTTTGATTACACACCGTCCTTGCAAAGGTAATCATTAAGGAAAGAGTTGTGAACCTTAATTTTCCATATTTCAGATTCAAGAAAACATGTATGACAATTAGTTATCTTTATATAATTAATACGTGTAGAAAAGAAAATTTAATCATAGTCAATTGCTTGAGTAAGATTAAAAACTCTTATCATTAGTCATGCATTAATATGTATACAATTTTTCCCTTATGAGTCTTTCTTCAAAAGAACCTTATTCTAACCTCACAGTATAACTGTTTGGTAAAAGATCAATCAAGCTCAAAGATTGATTGCCTTTTAAGGACTGCATCTTATCATTCATAGTTTTAAGACATTTATCAGATTCAAGATGTGAAAATTTATCTTAATAGTTAGCAGGTTTACTATGACCCTCTAACTTATATTCCTCAGCATTGATATTAAAAGATCACTCTATTGATGAGGCATCCTTGCAAATTTATGAATGAGAGTTACATTATACTTTGGTTCGACATTTACATGTTTAACCTTAGTATGACATCAGCAAGTGAATTCAGAAGGTTATGTATTTTGTTCTTGAATATTTTTAAGATTTTAGATGCTCCCACTTACTTTTGTAAGTAGAGATAATTCTCTAAATACTTAGTATTTAAGCAACAGTAAATTGTTCTTAAAAGGGACAACAAAACACATTTACATTTCTCATCTCTAGCTTGTTAATAATGTGCTTCATAAGATATTAACAAATTTCAAAACTTTAATCAAGACATAATGGGATTTCACCTAATCCTTAAAATAGATAATGTCTTGAATACCTTCTAGGTTTAGAACTATATTGAGTATATCTATGACACACGTAAATTTATAACTTTGATAGATTTTGGAGGTAGAGCAATTAAATTTATCAGAAATCAAACAATATGAATATAGTTTGTTTCAACACATTAGATATACCATAATCGTATGCTATTCTATGAGTATTGGAATTGTAAGACTACATCAGAATTCCTTAGATAACTTAATTCTCTTTAAGTCAAATACTTAGCAATAGGGTCAAGCCATATTGAATACAAAGTATTATAAAACCATGTGCATGCTATAACGTATATTTCTTTGAATAGTACAATAACTCTATCTTCACGTGTTTCAATAAAATAAAACATGTCAAGTATATGTTACAAGTCTTGAATAATTCAAGGACCTCATGTTTATGTGTTAACATGAAGACATAACAATTTTACTACTTACTTTATGTTATTAGTCATTGATAAATTCAAGGATATTATAATTATGTCTTAACAAGCAAACATAATTATACTAACTAAAGTAATTATGAACGCAAACTCTTAAGTTCAATAGTAATTTTAAGTTAATTTCATACTTCATAATTATGATTTTATAATTGAACCATAATTATATTGACTTAAACATATAGTCAATGGGGTGAAGTAGCTTTATATTATATCTTGACATTTAAATGTAATAGGGCAACAAACATCGTGTGTGTTTAAGTCCTAGTAGATTTATTAGCTTTCTTACCTTGCGGTCAAGAGAAACCAATAATCATATTGTTATATGTTGTTCCTTACACACACTTAAGATTTCTCCCACTTGTGTATGGGACAACATTATTTAAAACAATACGAGAAGCACTTGTTTGTATAAACAATATGATAGTGTCATAGATATTACAAGTAGATTTCGAACCATAATTTTTAATAAGGAATTGTGGATTGTTATTCTATAGATAACATTTCGGAAAGCAACATCAAAAAGGCAACATGTTATCTTATAAAATAAAATGCAATTTTCCTTAAAACCATGGTCGCTCATATTCGGAAAGTAATGAATTATTTCAAAGCAATATAGATATAATATGGGCAACTAACAAGGAAATAAATCTTGTAGCTCCCACTGAATTTGACAATCTCACATAAATGTCTTTTCAGTAGTAAAACGCAAAGCTCCCACTGGTTTTGTCAACATTGTAAGTGTTACATCACCGGTATAAAGCAAATAGCGATTTATTTACTTTCCTACTCTCTTAAAATGCCTACAAGTAACAATGTAATTAGGTATTGAACAGAGTATATGAAGTTCTACTTATATAGATGAGGGACTAGCCATCTATTCTTTCATTAACTTGAACTTTTAGCATGCAATTTCTCCTTAATCGGTCTGCCTAGCCACAAGGGTGTTTAGCACTATAAGGAATGAATAGAGTCGAAGAAAATTACCTAGAAGAGATACTAGCAATTTTCTTTACTCGTTGTGGTTTAAACTCATACATCGTGACAAGTGCAAGATGTCATTATTTTAGTAGCTATAGACATAATGTTCTCTAGTTACACAAAATATTTTATTTTTTTTAAGATTTCAGAACCGGAAAAAGGTAATGAAAGATTGAAAGTGAGTTTAAATATAATTGAGAAAAATTCAATTATAACCCTATCTTATTCTTGTCAACCAATGAGAAGAGATAGGTGTAAGTCTCACTCTTCTTACCAGGAAAAGAGACTGTTTGTCTTTTAAGAAAACAAACTTTTGTTTACGAATTATGTTGGAATAACACAATTAATCAAAACATAGAAAGTTCAATATATTAGTATTTTCGATAATTAAATTCTTAACAGAATTAACTACCCATGTAATTACTAATAAGACTAAGATCCAACTTGATCTCCCACTTATTACCGAAGGTCTAACCAACTGTGTAAACAATTAGGGCAAGAGGTAAACGCTGAGCGTTAATTGCATATAGATGCAACTCTTAGTTTTATGAGACTTATGACATTAGTAACTCTTATAGTAATGTCAAGTGCATGTTTAGTCTCATCATATGACTCGGGTCCAAGGTCTGACCAAGCATACTCGATTTAAGTCCACCAAAAAAGAATACGCAAAAATTGACATAGATTAGACTTATGAAATTTTTTGCCGTGGGTTGGAAAGTCCCTAAGGTCTGACCAAAGAGGTCAATCCAAGTGCACATGTTCTTATTTTGGTTGGCGTTTGACTTAAAATTTCACATAAGGGTATACACATAAATTTATAAAAAATATGTGACAAAATCGTGTACAAAGAAGCATGCAAAACATCTTTGTAGCACAAGTTAAGAAAACGCTTTGTTAACTTTTATTCTAGACATCATCTTTGTCAAAAGTTCTCGGTAGCTCCATTTGAATGCATAAAGAAGCGGAGAAGCGGGTCAGCTCGAAGCTTATTAAAAACCCGACATCTTTTAGGAAAGTCCCGCCTTATACCTCTATTATAGTTTGTTCAAGATGGGTGAGCCAATTTTCAATTGACTAATGATGTATTTAAGAAAAACTTTTAACTCTCTCAGAAAACAAGTTTGATAGTTTAATGTTCATATTTATTTGTCTAAAACCAAGTTTTACAAATAACACATAACAAGTCACTATGAGTATATAATTATGTGTGTAATTTCACAGATAAATTAAACCAAGTTTCTCTTAAGTATTAGTCCGTTTAGAGTTTCAAAAAATCTTTTGCATATAGTCATAAGCCACAAGGAGTATAAACATATAAGCACATAAATAGAAAAAAAGTGGGGATAAGATGAAGACAGACTCTATTCAGAAAGCAGTAAATCACATAATGCCCCGAGGTTTCACATGAGTCTTCTCCAAACGGAGAACCAAAAGACTCTCACTAGGTTTTCTGCTAAAGTGCCTAGATCGCCACATCCATCATATAACATGATTGCGTGAGTCTTAAGGCTGAGATAATGAAAAGAATAGAAGATTTAACACTCTCAATTAACTTTTAATTTTAAATCCATTCTTATTTAATTTTTTTTAACTAGCATTAAAGCAAGATTCTAGGTTTTTATTTATTCTTTATGGCAAGAATTGCATATTGTTGTTAAAACAATAAATAAAGGTTTCTCATGCAGTTCTAGCGTGTTTTATAAGTGTGTAACTCATAACACCAAACGAGGTTGACTCGTGATGCCACTGTTAGGATTTTACAAACTAGTTAACCATTAACTACGAGTACACAGCAGATTGATCTAGTTTGATGTCTATGATTAACACACAAATATGGTAAGAAAACTAACCGTTATGTTTAATGACTAAAGTCAATAAATGAGAATCTTGATCTTGAAATCATTAGTGATTAAATTATCACCTCTACGGTTGCTCACACAACACGTCAAACAAATACGTCCCGATGCTAGTCGTTACTTCACGTCTCTCAAACACCTTGTGTTGAATATTTCTTGGATCGAAAATCACAAACAAAACCTTTGTTATTAGAACCAAAAATCACCAAAACCCTAATTAGGGTTTATGCAATTTTGGGTGAACTGAAATCCAAGAAACCAAAACCCTTTTGGGTTTATAACTTTGGTGTTGAGTTGGAGAAGAATAAACCAAAACCCTTGAAGCTTGTATACTTAGGATCGACTTTGTGGGAAACCAATTCGCACCAAAAACCCTTTTAGGGTTTCACCGAAAATCAAAACAAGGAATAAGGGAAGAACCAAAAACCCTTTTGAAGGGACTTTCAGTCAAAGGTTTTGGGAGAGAGGAAAACCAAAAATCAATTTAGGTTTTAGGGATTTGTATGAATGAATAATGAGCTAGGGTGAGGGTGTTTATATAGGCACCCAAAACCTAGTCCTTGTTGAACAAGGAAACCGTAATTCATTCCTTTTTCCAATTCCTCCACCTCCTCAATTCTAAATTGACACAAACACCCCCTCTAATAACCTTAAGGGCCGGCCACCACAAGGCACCCCCTTTAGGTTTGGGTTTTGTCAATTTAAATCCTTTTAGTTTACATTTAAATATCCGTTGAGTTAGTTATAAATTAATAATGGTAACTAACGAACATTTAAATATACGACGTGAAGTATATTTAAAATAAACGCGCTCTTCGTGTCTTAACGTGTGTGCCCCTAATAGGCTCACTTACTTCTAGTCGCATAACACGCGAATCTAACTACCATATTCCAACACAAAATAACTCATAATTCCAAGTATTCAATCATTTGATAATCAACTCGTGAAGTACAAGCACCATCCATTCCTTTTACATGATCACTTACTTTTGGATTAAAAGAGCTTCGAATAACTCTATGACCTAGTAAACCCATTACCAATGGGGCGTTTGATAATATACATTAGACACTCATAATATCCGTGAGACAAACTTACCTTTCGTCTTGTTGATCCACTTTCTGACGCTATATACGATCGTGACCGACTTTTTGCAGTTATTTTTGCATGGCTACAAATCCGGCAACTTTTGTTGAGTGAAACCCAATGATTGTGACAATCACGGTGGAAAAAGTGGCGGCATGGTAATCGTTTGATCACGTCGCCTTTGTTTATAACATCCATGCATATGGCACATACCACGGCTGGTGGTGGTGGTCGGATTTGTGAGTTTCTATTTCCCATTAGGATATATTGTGTATATAAATTATGTTTATGTGACTATGAATTTATGTGACGTATATGAATTAAGTTAAAGACATGTTTATTTATGTATCCCGATTCCCGCAGGTGTAGATATATTCTATTTGTAACGTGTACACATGTAAATATTTCCTCATCTCATATATGATCACAGCATACAACAACACATATTCCACATTCATACTAAATCCTCCATAATCAAGGCACGTCGGAGGGTGGTTCCCGGGGCTTCGGCCTTGGGACTCCTTCTCGCGGGTTCTCTTTTGATTGACAGAACCATTCTAGGCTCGGGATGACGACACGAGGCTCTCAAGAGTCATCAAGATCAACCCGGCAGAAATATGCTTAAACAAGTTACACGTACATTCTCTATCCCTAACGTTGCATGGCGTCGTGCTACACATGCAGACGTTGGTTTTGTCCGAATTTTAATAGCATGGCGACACGTTGGGCAGTTATTCTTGTAGGTAAGCCATTGGCGAATACATGCACGGTAGAAGTAGTGGTGACATGGTAGTCATGTGATCTTGTTACCGTCGTAAAGATCGTCCATGCAGACGACACAAATGGTGGTTGGTGATGGTGAAGGTGGTAGGAGGTATGAACACTCGTTTGTGAATTGCTTTTGGTCACACTCGTCCATTTTGTAGTTGACTTAGAATAAATGGATGTATGTGTATTTATATGTGTGTGTTCCAGTGTTTGTGTTTGTTAGGTAAAGAGTGTGTGTTTATTACGTGTATATAATTTGCTTCATCATCAAGGATTTAGATTTATGTTCTTATTTTAATTCATTGTCCAACTATATATCTGGAAGAAATTTTAATTAGGCCAGGTCATGTGTCGCATGCAGTTAATTACTACTATATGCTAGTTGCTTATGATATACGGTAGTACAAACTAAATAGTGTATATTTGTTTTTGGTTTTTATTTTCTACTTTTTTGAAAGGTTAATATTTAGGGTATGTTTTGATAAGTTTTGATTTATTAGTTTCAATTTTTAATTGCTAAGTTTTCAATATTTAAGAATAAAAACACACCTTTATCAATAATATAGATTATGTGTGGCCGTTTGCAGGAAGAACTAGAATGGACAAAATATATATTTACGACATGTCAAAGGCTGAATAAACATAGACTTGTGAGCATTAACTTTTTAATAGAGTCATTTGTAAAATGACTAAAAATTTTTACAAAGTTTGTTACTAAGTGATATCTTTTAAAAAATGTCCGAAGACGTCATTATTATTACAACGTCACACTTCATCCAAGGGTTGAAGTCCATCGATGGAAATCCTTTTCAAGCTTGTTCAAGCTAGAGATCAAGATTGAGATAAGCTAAGTGAGGAATTACAAAATGCGCTTAATGAATGCAAGCTTATCGATTATTAATATATATATTTTTTTTGCCGTTTACATCAAAACTTTAGTCGTGATAGTATTTTTCAACGCTCCTTATTTGTACTCTTTGAGTTCAATCCAAATTATGATACTATTTCAACGCGACTTATTTGAACTTTTTAAAGAACGGGGTCTTAGTTCTTTAAATGTTCTTTAATTGGGCTTCATGGATCACTCACCCAACAAATTGGTCTTTTTGTTGACTTCATCAAAAGCGTACTGTTGCAAGCTTATGGTTTGTGTTTTGTAAGTTTGTAAGCAATAAGGATTTCATAGTACGTTTTTGTATTAATTTACAAGCTTATAATTTCATACATAAATTTGTATTTGTATTCATATTCTTCTACAAGCTTACAATTTATACAAAAGTTAGCTAAAACCTTCACACTCAAAAAGTTTAAATGGTTAATCTTTTATATAATAAAAGAACTAACAGGTACCCGCGCGATGCAGCGGCGGATACCCTGTGACTAAATTCTCCGGCACGGTTATTCGTTTTTCATAGCAATAACTTTTGAATGACGATAGTATTCATCTAAAAACAAGTCTCAAAAACGTATCGAGGGATATTATTACTTGTGGCATTCACGTAATATATATGAAAGTTCAAGTAAAGTTATGTAAATGGTTAAAGGGCAAAAAAAGAACTAAATGCAATTAACCGTCCTTACGAGTTACCAATTTTTTAACTCAGACTTGACCTAATCAACTTCTCTCCAAAATTTGCCGCACCATTTTATTCTTCTTATCCATTTCTCACTAAATTGAAATTTTATTAAGAGCTATTTGTTTTTCCAGCCAAATCAGTAAATATGACGATCTCGAAAATGGTGTATAATTAACCTTCTGTTTATTGAAATCGAAGATGGCATAGATTATAAATTGATGATGTTGATCGTTTGTGAGAATGGCTGGTAGGGTTAAATCTTTATCTAAGCTATTATATATTTTTTGGCTTTAGTTATAGACTTTGTGTTCAATGTCTTTATATGCAAATGAATTACTTTTTGTTATTGATTTAGAGCTCAAATTCATGTTAAGTATTTTAAATAATTTTTCTTATATAAAATCTTCTTTCATATCAAAAATCGTTACTGGATTAAGTATTGGTTCAATGGTTGTTGGTCACATATCTTTCACATAATCACTTATACTTTGGTAGAAAATAGAAAGGAGAAGAGAAGAATATTAGTGAGAAGATGGAGAGAGAAAGTAGAGAGGGAAAGAAGGATGGAAGTTTTATTTCATGAAGTGAAATGAGAAATGAAAACAACCAACCCCCTCTCATGGAATGAGAGGGGTATTTATAGGAAGACAAATCCTAAAAAGGGTGTTGTCTTCCTTTCTTACACACCATGGGCCGGGCTCGGGTCTTAATGGGCTTTAGCCCGTAACACATACAATATTATATTATTCTATGAGCCCATGACCCTTTCTAGCCTATTATAATATTACAAACTTCCTTAAATATTAATGATGACCGAGACTTTATTTTAATGACCGAGACTTAATTGTTCGCCTAGGGTTTTCTAGTATTTCGCCTACAATTGTAATGGCTAGAGTGGGACCCTTGTCGGGCAAGGGTCCGCTGTAATCATGACCGCGGACACGGATTCCCTTCCGTGGACGTCAGCTGATCTGATGGTAGCTTGCGGAGGTGACCTATAATCTATCTGCGTCCTCTTCCTTGCATCAGGGCCATGCCAGTATGATTCTAGGCCTCTTGCGAGTAATGGGGAATTCTCGGTTAGTTCTATCAGAAAAGTGTTGGACGACAATTTTCTGCCCCAGGGAGTGTCTAGTACTAGATGGGTTAAATATGTACCGATTAAGGTTAATATTCTCGCGTGGAAGCTAAAGATGAACGTCCTCCCGGTGCGGTTTAATTTATCTTTACGGGGCATGGATATTGAGACTCTTATGTGCCCGATATGTAATCAGCATGTTGAAACTGTTAGTCACACGTTTTTTACATGTCCCCTATCGAGACAGATTGCACAGAAAATTATTTCGTGGTGGAACGTGGATGATACGGATTTTCAAGATTACGACCAGTGGCTTACATGGTTTTCTTCATTGCAATTTTCTGGCAAACTTAAGCTGATGTTTGAAGGGGTTTTTTTCGTGGCATGGTGGTACATTTGGATGCATCGAAACAAGACTTTATTCGACTCTACAGCACCTCTTAAGTTGATTATTCTCGATAATGTTAAATCTAGTTCGTTCACTTGGTGTAGGTCTAGAAGTAAAAGCTCTTTCTCTTGGGAAGATTGGCTTAAGAACCCTAATCTCATTGTATTATAATCTAGCTCCTTGCTAGTTTTTTGGAATAAAATCGCCGTTCAAAAAAAAAGTAGGATTCTAGGCCTATTTCCGGCCCGTTATGTTTATTATTTATTAGATTAAGTTGGGGCCCAAATGTAATGGTACGGCCCAGGCCCAAAAGCCTGCCATACTTGTTATACGTCATCAAGTCCCGCTAGCCATACCCGGTCAAACTTACCCAGTCATACGCAGTCAATCCAAGTCAGGTACTACTTTAAGTGTAATCCGATTTGACTCGTGATGAGGGATTACAAGATTATATGTCGAAACAAGCAGCCTTGCAAACTGAAATACTTGATCACATATTTGTCAACTTGATACGGTCAACTAACTGATACACTGATAATCGAAGTCTATAACTGTTATTATCATATAAAGAATTTCCTTTAAGAAAGTGAACAATGTACGATACAATAGTGCTCCAGCAGGATTGTGTATTGTTGGCATTGTTGTCGTCTTGGCAAAGGTAAGTCAGGCAACGACATATTTATGACTTGTCAAAGGCTTAATAAACATAGACGTACTTGTGAGCATTAACTTTTTTATCGAGTCATTTGTAAAGTCTAGAACTTAAGTGGCTAGCTTAATAGAGCTTATGATATGACAACAGTCAGAACTTAATTGTTAGAAAGGGACACTCTTATATACGTCTTGCAAAATACGATTAACCTGCGAATGCGAATTCTATTATAAAGAAACTGTTGGAAAATATGGTATAGCAAATATGAGTTTTTGCTAACTTTGGACAACATTTAATATATGTAGATGTTATATAT
>BQNB010116482.1:2177-21356 GCA_026074375.1 Tanacetum coccineum
GTTAAATAATTACAAAACTAACCCTTTAGTATAATATTATAAATACTAACACTTATTAACAATTATTAATCACACAATCTTTCACTTATCATTCTTTATTTCACGCCGGTCCTACCACCATCCATCCAAGCTAGTGCTAGTGGTGTAAATGAGCTGAGGCATTATACAAGAAGAAATTCATAGGCATCTACAAGTACGACACTCTATGATGAATCCAACGAGGATCTTGTAGATGAAGATGATATAGTGGATCTCGGAAACGATGGGGAAATAAAAAATGAGAACTTAGACGATTATTCCGAATAAAGTATTTGAATAAACTTATCTTTTGTGGTCTTTTTATATTAAAAATGAAGATTTAAGATAATTATGTTTTTATTTAATCATTGTTTTCACACTAGACACTATTATATGCACAAAAGGTAAAAAATTAACTGAAGCGCTCGCTTTTGTCGCTTCTCGCTTCTCGCTTTAGGGAAAGGCATGTCGCTTTGAGGTCGCTTTCGCCTTTAACTACCTTGATTTGACGTGGGTATAAAAGGAAGAATAAGAGAGAAATTATATTTATTTTTTAAATTAACTGAATAAAAAAATATTATTTAAAGATAATAAGAAAGAATAAATGATTAATTTTTTTTTTGTGGCTGTGAATTTAAACGGGGAAGTTGTGTCAGGGGTTTTGCTCCATGCCTACCAATTTGTTGTGGAATGGCTTTTTGCATTGATTTTATAAACGAATCCAACTTTTGATGTACCAAACGACTAATTTAAGGTGTGATTCTATGCATACAGTGTGAAACCTTCAAACCAAACGGGCCAAAAATGCATATGTATTATCTGACAAGCAAGACGTAGAGCAAGCTTCACCATGTGTATATTTTTTTTGGACTTTTCAAGTTTAAAATAATATATTTATTTATTAAATGATTATTAATATTTTAAATATATATTTTTCTCTGTGGTTCCTTTAAACTGAATGGATCTTTGCAACCAATAAAGGATGATAGTCAAGATGTATAAATACAACTGACTATGTAGAAACAATGATTATGAATACTATATGTTAATGCGGAATCTTAACACAAGTACTAAGAAGAACAATGAATCAATCTGGATAACAACTTTATTAAAGTGTTCTTGAGAATCACAGATTGCTAACTATGATATTGTATGTTCTGTATGATCTTGTGTAGAACTATTATCTATTTGCTAACTATGCCTAGGGTTCCTTTTATATCATAAGGATAACCCTAAAAGGCTTACATATCTTTCTGACAAATATCTCAAAAATATATTTTAAATATCTTTTAAATATCTTGTCATCGATACTAACTAATTTACTACTAACGGTACTAACTAACAGGCAATACTAACTACTTTGTACTGTCGGTACTAAGTATAACTGTAGGTACTAACTATTTGTACTGTCGGTACTAAGTTAAGAAAACATTAATCCTAACAGTTTAGTCTACATGTATTTAGTACGTTATCAAACTCATAAGCATATTTTATAAGTCGTGTGCATTCAATTTTACAATTTTTACGTAAGTCATTTAAAATTGCATGATATTGCATGCATGGTGCATACACAAATTACTCAACACTTTACCATTTTTTATACTTACATAACTACACCCTATACTTTTCTTTTAAAACTACAACAACCCCCCCCCCCCCCACCCCAACTTTTCTAGAAACCACCACCCTCAAGGAGAATACAACAAAATGGTTTTTTCTTAATTTGCTAAACCTCATAATTCTATCTGTGCAAACAGTTCACATTGCATAGCGGTTTAGTTTACTATCCCCCCCCCCCCCCCCCTTGTCGTCCCCATGCACACAGCACCCTAAGACAAGCCACCTTCCTCTGTTGTTATAACACATTCTTGTGATGCCTAAAGTCCTAGTCTAACATACCACATATACTTTACAAAAAGGAGTCATTCTTGCTAGTTTATTTCGCACAACTCACTCACCCTTCTCACACATATTTTTGGCAGAAAACATAGCAAGAACAAGGGTAATTTTCAAGTCTTGGTTAAGGGTTTGCAAGGATTAAAGTTTGGATAATCAAAGCTAGGGTTTTGGAAGTGTAAACTGGGTTTTCTTAGTGTTCTTGGGTAAATTATGCACTCTTAATCATCAAATCTTCACCAACTCATTGTAAGCATCTCATTTACATGATGTTTGATCGTACAATGATTTGCACCTTCTTGATCAGAGCCTGTTGTATGGATAACATAATTGGGTACTTTAAAGCGTGGATGTAGATCTAAAATAAGACATAAATAAATCACTTGGGTTAGCACGAAGCGTAGGGGTGAACCTTACAAACCAGCTCTGTCATGAGAATCAGTAAACATGGAAATGGTATGTGTTTTAGAGAGAGAAAGTAGTGAGTGTGTGAGAACATACCTGATTTGGATGTATAAGCAAACCCTAGGAATGACCTAGACCTTGCTACGTGTCTGATTCTAGTTGGCTGGAGCGGAGCATGATCTCGTTAGCCAATGATAGGACGTCTATCGAGGCTCCGAGATCGTGCGCACATGCAGCGGTTATGCACGAGCGAGAATAAAGGACGATCGGTTGTCCTTGTTGGGTCCATAAAATATTCTGCTTTGTCTTTTAGCTTGGAGCCTTGCTCGGCTCATCGGAGGCTTTGGGTTCCTCAGAGGCTCGAGGCTCTATTTTGGATGGGCTTCGTTGTGTATTGGTGATTCCCTTACGGTAGCTCTTGGTGGACTTTACGCTAATGAACACTTCGAAGTGTTATGTGTGCAGCGTCAGAGGCTAGGCTCTTAGCCGTGAGATGGGGTACACCATCAAGCCCCCCAGATTGATGTGTTATGCTAATCTTTCACATCATAAGGCATCGGACTCTGGTTTTTCTCGCAGGGCGTTTTGGCGGGCTTTTCTGTACGTCTTTTCAAAATTGAATGTCAGAAGCTTGAAACGTTTTTTTGGCGCCGGTCACTCCCTGTTCCCAAGTTGTACTCGAGTATTTTTACCATAAATGTAGGCGCGTAATCCTTACGCGTTATTATCTATAACCGTTCAGTTTGTTAGTGGGACACGTGTACCGCCCAGATTTTTTGTTTCCCATGTATAAATACTTTATTTTCTCTTTTTACCGTATTCTTCTTATTTCCAAAAAAAATCATCTATAGTTGGTGTTCGTCTTCATTTAAAACACTCTTTCCCCTTCTTCCGGGTTTGTTGTTTTGATCATTTTCCTTTTTTCTTTTTCTCTTTCTGTTATGCCGACACTCGGGATTGCCAGTGCTACATGCACCGTCACGGGGGAAGAGTACACTGAGTTTTTGACCGGTTTATTATTCCTTCTTGTTATGATCCCATTCTCCCTGGCTCTGACCATACTACTCTTGATGCTCCGCCGGGCTATTTGGCTTTATATCTTTCCCTTTTTGCTGTTGGTAACTTTCGACTTCTTCTTAACATATTTTTTCTAGAGGTTTTGGATTTCTTTAAGTGTCACGTATCCCTCCTTAATCCCTTCGGTGCCGTTCATTTATCTTCTTTTAATGTGGCCTGTAGGGCTTATGGTGGTGAACCAACTTTATCTTTGTTTACTCTCGGGTATGCACGGGATTGGTTGACCTTTCAAAAACGTGTTGGAAATTCGATTCCCGTTGTTTTTAAACCCTCGATGCTCAATATTCTTGGTTGGAAGTCCAAATTTATCTTTGTTCGTGAAAGTCTTTTTTTATCAACACATGGGTCTTGTCACTCCTGGTATGCTTTCTTTCCCCTTTCCTGCAGAACCTTTCGATGTATCCCTTTAATCTCGTTTGTCACGTTACCCTATTGAGTTTCGAACATTCTTGGAGCATGTCCTTTATTTGGGTGGGTTGGTTTGTTCTTGGGAGGGTTCTCCCTTGCATCCGGCTATCATGATTGATGGTCAGGGTATGTTTATTTTTCGTGTTGTTAATTCTTTACTTTTTATTGTTTTCTTACATTTTCCATATTCTCATAGATGACTTTGAAAGACTTCCTTCAATTCCTGAGGAATCATCCCGTTAGTGTTGTTGTTGTTCCGACCGACGCCCCTTTATCTGCGGGAAGCTCAAATATTGCTGTTGTTAATATTCTAAAGGAAAACGTTGAGATGCAGCCTGCCGATTTGGGTGTTGGTGTTTTTCCTCCTCGTGCTAAGAGGGTGAGCACGGCTGCTCATCCCGCTCTGTGGGGAGCCATGCCTGCATTTGCTCTCGTCAGTTTATCCTCTAAAGGGAAAGTGTAACCCTTGCACTTTTCTGAAATCTATATGTTCTAAATTAGGCATTTGACTATTTGACTTATGTCAATTTCGTTAGAACAAGTTACCGTGTTGACATGATGTTGAATAATGTTTATCTTGGGTATCTTATCTTTATTATGCTTATGTTAATCCTTTTTAGAGGATTTTATTTATGTTGATCATGTTTCGGGGGGCGGGGGGTTGTCCCGTAAATAGCTTGAAATGCCAAATAACGAGTCTCGACATGTCCGTTAATGTTCAAATCGAAAATTGGAAAGTCTGACTGTGAAATATATCGTGTAAATATTCTAAATTCATGGAAAAGTATTTTTGAGTTCATTAAAGATATTAGGAATATTTGAGTAACGTTTTAAAATCGCGATTAAGGAGTATTTAAGGAACCCGACACAAAACGAAGCAACCCAACCCTCCCTCTAACACCCTATTCGGTTTCGAACCCACTAGGGAACAAGGAGGCTAATTTTTAGCTCTTGTGTCCCAACCTTGGTACATAGTCCTTTTGTCTTGATTCTTATCACATACTTCTCATTTATTACTTTTAATGAAAGTTAGAAGATTCATACCCTATATCATTCTTCATCCTAACCCTTTATTAAAATCAAATGAGGATGTGATCGAACACACATGTCTATTCCGTTTGTAACACCCCCAAAATGGGTCGCAGCGAAAAAAGGGTCCGGGGCGTGTTACTTCTCAGATCACTAGCACAAGATATATATTGAACGACAATTAAAAGTTGTTTTAAAACTGATACATTGGATTTAACAAAATGTTTACAAAAGCTCGAAGCTTCACTTGTTTACTTGTTATTATTACAAAGATTTCCAGCCCATAACAGATATACAAAATGTAATGCGGCTAAATCTTTAATGCAGGACATCCAAAACATAACCACCAATGTATCCCTTTTGCACCCCGTGCCCTAATGATCTCCTGAAAAACATTGCATTTAAAACGTCAACATAAAGTTGGTGAATTTCATAGGTTTATGTAAATGTATAAGCAGGACCGCAAGACTTTCCCCGTGATAATGCAACAGATGCAGACATCACAAAATGTAATTACGTTTTCCTAAGCTCATGACACCGAAGCTCGACATAAATGAATACAATATATAAATATTGCCTACATTGCCCGTGACGATGTTCAACCCGTAACATCCAAAATCCGACATGATATACGTTCGTTTCCAGTGATAGCTAGTCACCCGAACGGGGAGGTCAATCCCAAATAGATCTATCTATAATCATTCGCGCTCACATTCCAGTAATTGACAGTTCATGATTCATGGGCATAGTGGGTTATCGCTACTTAGGCAAAACGTAATCATGATAAAATGTACACTTGCGTTCAATTTGTAAAACATGCATATGTTTCTCACCCCAAAAACTTGTAAATAAATAATTATAAAACATGGGGCTATGAACTCACCTTGAGTGAGTAAATTGATAATAAAATATCCCAAGTAAAAACGCGTCACGCTAATGCCCGAATGCAACCTAGATATTATAGGTCGAATCAGTATTCAAGTACGTTGTCTAACAACTACCATATATAATCCTATATAGTTATCATCGTACTATCGTTCGGGCTATCATAATTTAAGAGGTCATGACATGACGTACGAGGAGCTAGGACACTTTAAATCGTAAATCCAACAGCTCGTCAATACGCCATCCGAAGAGGCCTCATTATGAAATTCCCTAGTAATATAGCACTTTGATAACTAATAACATATATATCTATATAGCTATATCACCATCTAATCGTTTAAGTGAAATCGTATTTATAAAGTAAAAACGTTTATAATTACGCCTTTAGCAAAAATGACATAACTTTGTCGTTTTAAGTCCGTTTCTCGCGTTTCTTACGCCCACGCTTTCGTATTAAGACGAGTGATCATAATATTGCATTTTTAAGTTTCCGAGATTCTGTTGTGAATAGTGTTTTTACTGTTCATTACAGATTATAACTTATTAACGCAAAACCCGTAAATGTCGTATCTTATTCGTTATAGCTCCGTTTTTAGCGATTCTTTCGAACACGTTCTCGTAATTGAAAGTTTTATCATATTATTGATGTTTACAAAGTATAAGTTTCTGCCATGAATAGTAACTTTTTATAAAATTTGTTTTATAAAGTATTTAGCGTCGTAAACTCGTAACTAGCGTATCTTCTTCGTTATAAATCCGATTTTCGAGTTTCTTATCATTTTGGAATCCTTATGAGATGTACTATCTTTATAAAACCTAATATGGCTGTTAACAAATTCGAACCAAAACAGAAACTTTTAAAGGTTGTGATTAAAACATGTTTTAAGCTTGATTTTTGTACCATTAAGCTTCAACACCTTGTTACAACTACTTTACAACACTTATATCTTATGTCTTACATATATTAGGTCCATTAGGTCATGTTTTGTCCAAGAGTGTCCATGAATACAAGATTAACATGTTATTTACACCATTTTCACTTGTAACTTATTAAGTTAACATTGAAACCCTAATTTGTTCATATACATGTTAATACTTAACCAACATGTTAAAACACTTATACATTCCTTTTAACATCATATTAGCATCCATATAACATGTAAATAAGTTCACAAAACATTGATCATAAGTAAAAATCCCTTTCACATATTCAAAAGTATCCTAAATGGTGATTTAGCTAAATAGAGCATATGAACACATAAAATCTTAGTTATGAAATGATTAAGCTTTTAAATAACCTTGTGTGGATGAGTAGAGGCAAGAATAACAATCACACCCTTGTGATTTAAACCCTTAGCTAGTAAATATAAGATGAAACCCTAATTTTTCCCAAGTAAACCCTAGCTTCCTTTTCTTGCTTCCTTCCTTGAAAATGGTTAACCAAGCCTTGAAACCACCTTAGTAGGTCTTAGATATGATGTGTGTATGCTTGTATATGTGGTAGAAAATTTTGTATGGATTGTGTATGATAATGATTTTGAGCCGTGGGGTATGTAGGATAGAAAGGGAGAGTTTTGATTTTGTTTACACTTTGGAAAATGAAAGATGTGTGTTTACTTGCTAGCTAATGCCTTATATAGATGAAAGACTAAAGGAGGCCTCAAGGAAGGTTCCTAGGGGCAATTGGTCAAGTGCATGTGAAGTGTACAGACATGTTCCCGTGATATTTGTAATATCTAGATATTTAGGGCAAGTGGTCTTGCAAACAAAGATAATACTTGGTCTTATCTCCTAAATTTCGGCCCACTATACTCATATATTGATGTTATATTGATTATTTGTGTATTGGGTATAATCGAGGGTATTCGTTTAAGCGTAGTTAGGTTTTGGCGCTTTCGGGAATGCTGAAAAATGCCATTTTATCGCGAACTAAGCAATTTACGTAACCACTAAAAATAAGAATGAACAAATGATAATTATCCTCGATAATAATCATTTAACACTTGCTTGATGTAAACGTTTAATTGTTATAATGCCGTTTTACATTGAATGATCATTTTTAGTTTACGCGATTTAGCTTAACGATTACGATTTAAGAGCAAACGCGTAAAACCCTAAAAATAAATTGTGAATTACATAATGTCGTACAAGGACCTAAAACACGAGGTGTTATACAACATTGTGTAGAGTCAAAAACATTTGAAGTTAAAATAAATCAAGCTTTGAACGAAAATGAACGACTCTTGGAACAAGTGATGTGCAAAGATATTGTGAACTTGATTGTAAATTCCTCTATGGATTTTGCCTCTATGAATGTGCATGAATGTGAAAAGTGTCTCAAACTTGGAGACGGAGCGTCAAAAGGATTTGTTGAAAAAGAGATTTACGATAAACTGTATCAAAAGGTTTTATACCACTCTTGAAAAACATTGAATTTCGTTATAATTTGATACCAACTTAATCGGAAATTATTCAAAGGGACAATTCTATTTCGAAATCAAAGTGCACCAAGTCTTGATCAATTGTTTTTGAATAAATGAATTGAAAGCTCAGTCCCCCAAAGAAAGACATGGTCATAAATGAAGTTTAAAGAGAGAAATTAATCTTCAGTGAAAAATGGAAAAGGATAGACATCAAACAGGACTTAGAAAGAGATTGAAACCATAAAAATTTGAAATTGGATCATAAGGGGTGACCAAAGGCTTATTGCTGAAATGAGCATATTGAAACAGACCTAATAAGCAACTTAGACTCGATAAACCAGCACGTGTTCGATCACAAGAACAATTGCTGAACTTTAATTAATCAATCAATCTTAAGTTTGTGGAAATTTCTGATTTAAAAATGCTTGTCTTCAGAAAAAGTTTTTGGTAATTACAACTCCTCAAAGATGAATTAAGGAAACTCAAAAGGAAATAATTTAGCAAAGTAATGAGGTACGCACAACCTAGTGATTCCAATAGATTAATACGGAACCAATAACCCCTAAATTGTTGAACAAAATTCAGCTTTCACTCTGCGTATATTAAGCACACTCAGAAAGAAGCTGCGAGTTCTTAAGGGATCTAGTAAAATCATATTCAAGATAAACTATCTCCCCCTAGATCCAACCTTAGAATCTGCCTTTAAGTATACTGAACTAATTCAAGGAGTTGCTTTCAAAAATTAGTAAAACCTGCCCTATATCAAACAATTCCAGAGAACAATTAGTGGCTGAACCCCAATGAATAAAGCAAAGAGTTAGATTCACTAAGCCCCGTCACATCCTCAAGAAACACAAATCACAAAAAAGGCTTGTACATCAAACCTAGCTTCTACAAACCTATGTACTCTCTAGAGGAGTAAAACCATCTACTAGTGCAGCGGAGTCCACTGCCATTAGGCAATACAAAGAAAGATAAGATTCTGCAAACCCAAAGTAGTACTCAGATAATAAAGTAGAAGTCCACCCAAGAAAGTAAATCTAGTTTTGAAAAATAAAGATTCATGTTGTTGCACCTAAAGGAACTGCTCATAGTAGCAGCATTCCAAGCGTAATGCTAATTCTAGAGTTTAAAATGTGTTAATGTAATGGTTGCAGTTGCATGCTTTCTGCTAATCATGATTTGGTGGTGTTCTTGATTATATCAATAATGTGATGCTGCGTGCAAAAATCCTAAATCTGCTAAGAAACATACAAAGAGAAAGGTTGGAAACCAACAGGAAGAAGTATACAACTATGGATATATTTAGGAGACCATTGGTCGGACCTTCACTATCGTAGGAAAACGCTTCCCTTAACTAGGAATACCACTACTACTGAAGCGCCCCTTTGGAAACCCAGTTGATTTAGATAATGAAACATCTAAACCTTCTGTAACATTGGTCTATTCATGGAAACCTAGAAACTCTAAAACTAATTGTTCCTTTTAGCAAATCTAGGGTTCTTCATCTGAAATCTGCAAACAAAAAGGAAACCCATAAATCTGGGATCCATAATTATCCGATGTTCGCATCTTTGTTTTTTAGTTTTTTTTTTAGCTTTGGCTTTATTTTTCCTCTCTTAATGAATGCAGGCGTCCCAAATGTCCTCTGTATTTAGACCTCCAGCTGCTCCAAGTAATGACCGGGTAGATCGCTCTCAGCTACACTAATTTCCGACCAACAAATTTTCGGGTACAGTTAAATTCAAAATGATCATGTGGCATAGATTTTGGGATATGGTGATTATCAGATTTGTAATGTTACAACGATATCAAGGGTTTTACTATGTGGAAGGACTTGACACAACTTATTCTCCGTTGTGACAGTTTGTGATTCGAACCTTGAGGTTGCTTTTCGTCAACACATCTGCTTCATCGTAATTAGAAGGTGTTGATTTATGATTGGATTCTTCTCGAGGCAACATCTGTATACCCTGCCTCTGGAGACATGAAGGGCGTCCTCTCATATAATGTCTCTTGTCAAAGCAATCAAAGACTAAGTCCTGGCTATGACAACCGATGTTTGTCTCATCTAAACTTTGGTGCCAATCAACCAATCTTGTTCGAGTCTCCCTATGCTTAAAATTTGAAAAGGGACCAACTATTTCTCTCGCATGCGCAATGGGTTAAAAGACAAGAAGAAACCCACAAACCTAAATCTAAAGACACCAATCAGAAAAACTCATCTATACACATGGTTCTTTTGTGGACCAATGCGTGTCGCAAGTGTTAATGGAAAGAATACATCCCTCATCATTGTCGATGATTACGTCACGATTCCACATGTTAAGTTCTTAAGGTCAAAAGCTGAAGCTCAGATTTCATAATCAAGTTTCTTAAGATGACCAACTACGGCTGAAAGAACCATGTTCGATGCATCAGAACATATAATTAACTGAATTTTGTTAATCAAACGTTGTGTGAATATTATTAGAAGGTGGTATCTCCTCAACTAAACATCTGTAGCTCGCTCTCCATAGCAAATGGTGTCGTTGAAAGAGACGGAATCATACGCTAATTAAACTGCTCGCAACCATTAGATTTATGCAAAAGCTCCATTATTTCATAAGGCTAAAGGCGTGGCTATACATCCGCATGTTACACCCAAAATCGTTCCATCATACTCCTATAGTCACCGTCCAAAAAACCATATGAGCTATTACATGACAATACTTCCTGACTTATCTTTCTTCTTGTATTGGTCACTCCTGCTATCCAACGAATGATCGTGAGAATTTAGGCCAGTTACAACCAAAAAGCTTTATTGGTTTTATTGATTATCACCCCACAAAGAAAGCATTTCGAATTACAACTGAACGTAACGAACGAATCATTGTAGACAATTCATGTAGATTTCGATGAGCTATAAATGCGATGGCTTCTAAACACAGCAGTTCAGGATCCTCTCTTCATGAAATGACTCCTGCAACACAATCAGTTCCGGACTCGTGCCAAAACCCTCCTCCTTCAACACCAATTTTGATACCACCTCAAGAACTGACTGGGATATGTTTGTTTCAAAATGTTGTTTCGATGAATTACTCAATCCCCACTTAGTGTTATCACCCAGACCCCTGAAGTCGTTGCTCCAATTGATGAAGTAAGAGCTCTAGTACCCGCTGTATCAAACCGTTCAACCTCCGTCAACTACAGTGGACCAAGATCACCATCACCAAGTAACTCTCAAAAAACAACACCCGATGGCACAACCTCCCGCCTTCCCTAACAATGTTGAAGAAGACAATCATGATATTGAAAGTTGCACATATGGTTAATGGGATACCAGTACTTTGGTATTCCAATTCCAAAGTTCCAGTTCAGATCAATCTTCATCGTCGGATTCTATTTCATACAAATGGTGCCTCCATCACCAAATTTCCTAAACAAATAAAAAAGGGACTAAGATCACCACTTGAAAATATAATCGTTGACTCGCTAGACTAGTTTCCACAAAGCTTCAATTACATGAGGCAAGCTCTTTTTGTTACTACGTTTGCTTTTCCTCACTGCTGTTGAAACCCAAGACGTATAAGATGCTTTGACTCAAGCTTGCTGGAATCGAAGCAATGCAAGAAAGAAAAATCAATGAGTACGAACGTCTTAAAGTATGGGAGCTAGTACCCGACCAGATAAAGTTTATGGTTATTCTTTGAAGTAGGATATTACAAAGTGAAACTAGACGAATGGAGGTATACTAAAGAACAAAGCTTGATTAGTGGCTCGTGGTATAACGTTAAGCGGAGAGGGAATCATTTTTAAGAGTCTTTTGCTCCGGATTGCAAGATGTATAGCTATAAGGATTTTTTCTCCTCGCTTTGTTGCTCATAATAACATAGAGTCGTCCACCAAATGATTGAAGACTGCGTTTCCAAATAGTAAATTTTGCGGAAGAAGTTATGTTTAGCCACCAAATTGGTTTGTGGATGACAAAAAAAGATAAATGATAAACCAAATCACTTCCTATAAGCTCAAGAAAGCTCCTTTATGGTTACAACAAGCTCACTCGCGTGGAATGACATGTTGTCCCTCGATCCCTGATATCCCAAGACTTCTCCAAAGGCTCAGTGGACCCTACTTTATTCATCCGTAAGGAAGGCAAGGAATTACTTCTGGTATAAATATATGTCGATGATATTATCTTTGCTGCATCTACACCTGAACTTTGTGACCTATTTGCTAAAATCATGTGTTCAAAATTTAAGATGTCAATGATGGCAAAATCTCATTTTTCTTAGGACTACAGATTTCTCAAAGTCCCAAAGGCATCTTTATTAACTAGTCAAAATATGCCCTTGAATCTTTAAAGAAATACGGGTTTGACTCTTGTGACCTAGTGGATACCCCCATGGTAGAGAAATCCAAACTGGATGAGGATAAAGAAGGGAAAGCCGTTGATCCGTCACACTATTGTGGTATGATAGGCACCCTCCTTTATCTCACAGCCAGTAGACCTGACCTACAATTTGCTATATGCATGTGTGCCCGGTATCAGGCTCGGCCTATCGAAAAGCACTTACATGCGGTCAAAAGGATCTTTCAGTATCTAAAAAGAACCGTAAATCGGGGACTATGGTATCCGAAGGATTCTTCGATTGATCTAACAGCATATGCAGATGCGGATCATGCTGGTTGTCAAGATACAAGACGTAGCACATCTGGTAGTATGCAGTTCTTGGGAGATAGACTTGTTAGCTGGTCATCAAAAAGGAAGAAAAGCGTTGCGATATCCAGTACGGAAGCTGAATATATTACTTTGTCTGGCTGTTGTGCTTAAGTCCTTTGGATGCGATCACAGCTTACCGACTATGGCTTTGGATTCAATAAAATTCTAATGTACTATGATAACAAAAGCGCTATTGCCTTATGCTACAACAATGTTCAACATTCCAAGTCGAAGCATATAAACATTAGATTTCACTTTATCAAGGAGCAAGTTGAGAACGGGGTGATCGAACTTTATTTTGTCAATACGGAGTATCAGCTGGCGGGCATCTTCACTAAACCCCTTGCAAGAGAAAGAATTGAGTTTCTGGTGAAACAAGCTGGGTATGCAAAGTTTTACGTCGGAGACTCTAATACAATTGGAGGATGAAGTTGAAGAATAGTGGTGGTACCTATTCATATATCTTGTATCATATGTATATATATTAAAACCATAAAAAAACCAATTTTTTTTTCAATTTTTAGAAATTTTTATAAAAACAAAATACAAAAATATAAAATTTTTAAAACCAAAGAAAAATAAAAAAATGAGAAAAATATAAAAAGAAATAATAATGGCATGTCTTCTAAAAATCGATAACATTTACGGTCTTAAAAATGTCATTCAATAATGATACGAGGCTGTAAATGAAGTTCGAGCATAATTTCAAATTTTACCAAACAGCCAAATGGCATGCTATTAGTAATGATAGCAAACCCGGTCATCATCTTAAAGCAAGTAATTCCCGTCAAAAAGGAAACATGACACCTCATAAACTTGAATTATATTCTCGGGCATGGTCTACTTTATTGACCTGGGACATGGTCTACTTTATGACCATGCAAAGGCTTGTGTTTACTTTGCAACACAACCCGTGCTTCCTATGTACAATAAGTATACGTGTCAGTGCGCTTATGTGTTAAAATAAGAGAAATCTTATTTTGGTGTTTGTTTTTCAAAAATATAACATTGCTTCATCAACAAATATTTTCTCAAAGACATTCGACTTCTCAAACAATGACTACAGCTCTTTAAATAGAAAACGGGTCACTGTTTGAGGGGGGGGGGGGAAATGTCAAAAATCTTCTTTATAATAATAATGCGTTTCAGTGGCAAAAGGTTTTAAACAATAACGGAATATCATTTGTTAAGGAAATATAATTGAGCTTTGCTTTCGTGTGCCTTATATGCTATGTGTTTATGCCTTTAGGGGGTATTTTGAAAAAATTAAGTCTATAGGTATGATAGTTTAAACATTAGAGACTATGTGTGCTATTTGTTTAACTTGTATATGCCTTATAAAACTTAAGTAAGCAAAAGGGTAAAAGTATAAAATTTGAGGGGTCAAATGGGTTAAAATTGAATTTTTGATAATATCCCCTCCCATACCCACCCACCCTGATCCTTTACACCTACACACACATTAAAAATAAATCATTTTCCCTCCTAAACCCTTATTTTCGATCGTCGCCTCCAATCTTCCATCTCGTATTCATCACATCTTAAACAAATCACATCTCAAAGGAATTCAGATTTAACACAGATTTGAAGATGAAAACCCTAAAAATTGATTTAGGGTTCCTCAAAATCAAATCTCTATAAGAACTTTAATTGATTGAGGGTTTTTGTTTGTTTAAGTGTCATTAACACTCGTGTAATTCACTTTTTTATTTAGTTATCATATGAATTAGTTATGGATGATTTTGTATGCGTCAATTTGAGGGTTTTGGGTTAGAATGTTTAATGTTAGAGGGTTAAGAATTAGGAAGTTAGTTTCACCAATATTGAATGTATTTAAGCATCTTAACATGATATATCTAGCATATCCTTGATGAAAAGTTTGTGTTCTTGCTCGGTTTAAATTTCTATGCATTTTTGTTGTTAAGTGTGTTACAACTTCATGTGTTAAGTGCTTATAAATGTTGCTAAACAACTATACAATGAAAAAGATTGTTATCTAGTGTGCTACAATATCATGCTTGTGAATTTTTGAGAGGACCCGATCTAATCAACTAACTTTAGGAACTGAACCAGTTACAATGTTTGAGACCCGAACTAATTTTTTAAGGGACCGATCTAGTCAATCCTTTGGGAACCAACCTAATCCCATATCTTTGGAAACCTATCTAGACTCGTCTCTTTGGGAACCGATCTAGTTTCATCTCTTTGGGAACTGATCTAGTTTCATCTCTTTGGTAACCGATCTAGTTTCATCTCTTTAGGAACCGATCTAGTTTCATCTCTTTGGGAACCAATCTAGTTTTATCTCTTTGGGGACCGATCTAATCTAATCCCTTTGGTAACCAAACTAGTTCACACATTTAAGGACCGGTCCAGTTTTTCTCAAGGACCCAATCTAGCTCTATCATCAAGGACCCGATCTAGTTGATTTGGATAAGAACCCGATGTAGTGGAATGGTTTAAGGACCCGATCAAGTGAAATCATAACAGAACCGATCTATTAGATTTAGACCAAACACACTTATGATCAATATTACAATTTAAAGGTAAATTAAAACTCAACTTAGCAGGCTAATTAAAATTGGTTAATTATGCTTTCTAATTAAGTTAAAATAGGCTTTAACACAAGGTAAAATCAAGGTGAACTAATATTCAACTTAGGTTATCTAAATTCTCTACTAGTTAAAAAGACCACGATTCCTAAATTGTTAAAACGGTTGCCTTAATCCCTTAAGCATATAAGTCTATTTAAGTTGCCTTTAAGAGGAATAGATCGTTACAAGTGCTAAAAGTCTTAAGAGGTCCTAATGCAAAAGGAAAATTTTCACATCATGATAAAACATACCTTGCTCACATAAAAGGTCTATATAGTTACATATAAACTTGGTTATATAAAAACTGTATTGATTCTTTCTTAAGCAGAACCATGGACATCACAAGAGCTGAACAAATTGCATTGGATGACTCTTTAGTTGCTCCTTCCAACCGACTCAAGATTAGCAAAAGTAATCTTCGACTAAGCACAGACCTCAAGTCCAAAGAAGCAACTCTTCAAGTGGTCTATGATGTTTTGAAACTCACTCCCTTTTACAAGGCATTCCAAATCACAGCGGATGTTCCAGAAATTTACATGCAAGAGTTTTAGGCCACTGCTACAGTTCATCATCACTTGATTCGTTTCAAGATGAACAATAAGAAACATATTGTGAATCTTGAGTACTTCAGAGAAATGCTTTAAATGTGCCCTAAACTCCCTAATCAGCAATTCGAGGAACTACCCTTTGAAGAGGCAATTCTCACATTTCTCAGAGATCTCGGTCATAGTGAAGAGATTGTCAACAAGCTACATCAACCCTGGAGATCATTTGCTGCGGTTATCAACAAGTGTTTGAGTGGTAAAAGTACCGGTTATGACAGTCTTTGACTATCTCAAGCTCAAATCCTCTAGGGCATGTACCATAAGAAGAACGTAGACTATGCCTACCTTCTATGGGAAGATTTCGTTTATCAAGTAGAGAACAAGAATGTCAAGAAGAGTAATGAGATGTACTACCCTCGCTTCACCAAGGTCATCGTCAACTTCTTCATGACTAAGGATCAATCAATTCCAAGATGGAACAGTGTAAATTAGCACTATGCCAGGGATGACCACATGTTCACCACGATCAAGGTTGTCTCTAGGCATGAAGACTGATATGTGTTTAATTACACATACCATTTTTCATATTAAGCGAACTTAAATGACTAAAAACATACCAAAAATACATTGTATTTGTATGTTTGCATTTGTATTGTGCAGGAAACGGATATTCAAGAAAAGGAGCAAAAAGAAAGCCAAAGACAAACAAATCCAAGCACGGAGTGGAAAGGGCAAAGTCAAAAGTCATCAAAATGAAGAAAATACAACTTGAGGGGCTAAAACTGCCAAGTCTAAAGTTGTATTACAAAGTTATAAGAAAGGAGGGACCAAAACTGCCAACCGGGCAGAGATTACAATTAAGTTATAAGACTTCAGGGGACCAAACTGCCAACTTGCCCTAAAAGCCCTCTTTCCGCCCCAATCAAACCCAGTTACTATCTTGTTTGTCTCCCATTACTTCTTCCCTGCAACACCCTAGCTAAAATCATTTCATCCACCCTACTAACCCCCCCCCCCAGTTGTATAAATGCCATGTTGGCAATCCCTCTCCTTTCCCAAAGCATTTTCGATGGCTGAGATTGTCTCCAAAGAAGCTCAAAAGAAATCAAAGGCTGGGATTTACTGAAGTTTCTCCTCACACAACTAGCACACTTGTTTCTATCTCTACAAAGAAGCACAAGCTGCAAGAAAGACTTCGTCTATAAATAGAGCTTTTTGTAAGCCTTTGAGGCATGTTAGTTTTATGTTAATTTTTACTTTTTAATCCTAGCTTAATTTCAAAGTTATTTACAGCCTTTTTTACTTCCAGCTTTGTAACACTTTCAAGTTTTAATGCAAGTTTGAAGTTTTTAAAGTCAATTTACAATACCAGTGTTAAGTTTCTTAATCATATTGTTTTGTGTTCAAAAATTCTCATCACAGCTTACTAATAAGCTGTTTTCATTAAGTAAAAATAAAAAGTTAAGTAGTTAAGAGAAAATCATAAGTATCACTCTCAAATATACCATAGCTTATGTTATGGATGATAAGCCAGTTCTGGATGGGCTTATGGACTTTCACTAGCTTGTTTTATACAAGCTAGAGCTTGTAGATTCTCTGTTTGACCCTGTTTTGAGCAAGGGTGTTGTAAGTTTCTCTTTTTTCTTGTTTTTCATATTTTCTTTGCAGAAATCTGATTTTAAGTGCTTATTTTGCTTATTCGCTAGTTGAAAAGTAGTTTGTATCACTTTCTTACTTAGCACTGTTAGTTTATTTAATAAAACTGTTAATTTTGAGTTAATACTGTTAGTTTACTTTTGGTAACAGCATAACTTAAAGCTACCAGTACTAACTCCAAGTTAGTACTGCTAGTTCATTTTCTTGGATTTCAAAGGTAACTGTATCAACTACTCTAAAACGTTAACTTACACTAGCAGTACTAACTTAAGTTAGTACTGTCAGTTAAAACTGTTAGTATTGTTTGTTCATTTTTGCTTTTCCAGTTTATTATTTCAGCTTTTTTAAGATTTCATTAGCTTGTTAGAGTAGATCTATAACACCATTTTCCTTTTCTGTTTGCTTATTTATGCTCTTTCCTTTTTTTTTGATTTCTCAACTGTTTATCAGTTTGATAGCTAGCTTTTTTAGCTTATTTGTCATTTTAGTTTATTTCTTTGTTGGCTTTTTCTTTTACTAAGTGGCTTATTAGGGTTAGTTAATTATCCTGTTTTAGGTTTATTTGTTATTTCTTGTTTCTTTGTGTTTAAATGCCTAGCAGTACTAACTTTAGCTAACAAGCAACTAAACTTTAGCCTAGCCAGTACTAACTCAAAGTTAGTACTGTAGTTAAAACTGTTAGTTAATGTTGTTTGTATGTGTGTTTATTTGTTTAATTTAGCTTAATTGCTTTTTGCATTTGCTTATTTAGAGTTAGTTTAGCTCATTTAACTTGTCTTAAGTTTATTTGAGCTTATTTGTGCCCTAGTTTAAAGTTTTAAAGTGTTTTGTTATCCCTAGTTTTGATTCTTGTTCCAGCTTATTCTCTTTGCTATTTTTATATGCTTTTGCTTATTTTTATCAGTTTTAGTGCCTAATCATTCCCTGTGACATTCAAACACAAATCATCAATCGTCTTGCGATTTTCCATTCTAGCCTCGTTGGGACATAACGACCCGGGAACACTCTATACTGCTTCCGGATTCATTGATCTCGCGTGGTTTCGTCCCTTGGTGTATTTATATCATTTATAGATAGGTTTTAAGGGGTGAGTTCGCGCGGAGTCAAATTTTGGCGCCGCTGCCGGGGAAGCTGTGAAACGAATTTCGTTACGTTTGGCCAATTGTGTTTACATCAGTTAATATTTTCTTCTATAAAAACATAAAAAGTACAAAAAAAAAATATTTTTCAGTTTCTTTTATTAGTATAATTATCATCTAAAAACAAAAGAAAACAAAAAAAATATATATATATATAAAAACATTGTCCATAAAAAGAAATAAAATTCACAAATTGGTAAAAATACCAAAATATAATATTCTCAATTGAGGTATTATCATAATAATTTCCGGTGAACTTATTGGTTCCCAACTCGAATCAAAGATTTAAAACTTACCATTTGTGTCTCTTACGACGTACGGCTCACCTTAAAAAGTTAAACAAGCTAAAAAGTGGGTATAAGGAGGGTTGTTCCTAGGAACTACGACCCGAAAGGAGAAATA